>JAGKQL010000049.1:6856621-6882702 GCA_018398635.1 Cyprinodon brontotheroides | reverse complement strand
AGACCAGCAGAGACCAGCAAGAGCCAACAAGAGACCAGCCAAGACCCAGCCAAGGACCAGCCAAGAGACCAACAAGGACCAGCCAAGGACCAGCCAAGAGACCAGCAGGACCAGCAAGGACCAACCAGGACCAGCAAGGACCAGCCAAGGACCAGCCAAGAGACCAGCAGAGACCAGCAGGACCAGCCAAGGACCAGCCAAGGACCAGCCAAGGACCAGCCAAGGACCAGCCAAGGAACCAGCCAGGACCAGCCAAGGACCAGCCAAGGACCAGCCAGGACCAGCCAGAGACCAGCCAGAGGACCAGCCAAGGACCAGCCAGAGACCAGCCAGAGACCAGCCAAGGACCAGCCAAGAGACCAGCCAGAGACCAGCCAAGAGACCAGCCAAGGACCAGCCAGAGACCAGCCAAGGACCAGCCAAGAGACCAGCCAAGGACCAGCCAAGGACCAGCCAAGACCAGCCAAGGACCAGCCAAGGACCAGCCAAGGACCAGCCAGCAAGGACCAGCCAGGACCAGCCAGGACCAGCCAAGGACCAGCCAAGGACCAGCCAAGGACCAGCCAGGACCAGCCAGGACCAGGACCAGCCAGAGGACCAGCCAAGAGACCAGCCAGAGACCAGCCAGAGGACCAGCCAGGACCAACCAGGACCAGCCAAGAGACCAGCCAGAGACCAGCCAAGGACCAGCCAAGGACCAGCCAAGAGACCAGAGGACCAGCCAAGGACCAGCCAAGGACCAGCAAGAGACCAGCCAAGGACCAGCCAGAGACCAGCCAGAGACCAGCCAGAGACCAGCCAGGACCAGCCAGAGACCAGCCAGAGACCAGCCAAGGACCAGCCAGAGACAGCCAGACCAAGGACCAGCCAGAGACCAGCCAAGGACCAGCCAAGAGACCAGCCAAGGACCAGCAAGAGGGACCAGCCAGAGACCAGCCAAGGACCAGCCAAGGACCAGCCAAGGACCAGCCAGGACCAGCCAAGGACCAGCCAGGACCAGCCAAGGACCAGCCAAGGACCAGCCAGAGACCAGCCAGGACCAGCCAAGGACCAGCCAAGGACCAGCCAGGACCAGCCAAGGACCCAGCCAAGGACCAGCCAAGGACCAGCCAAGAGACCAGCCAGGGACCAGCCAAGGACCAGCCAAGACCAGCCAGAGACCAGCCAGAGACCAGCCAGAGACCAGCCCAGCCAGACCAGCCAAGGACCAGCCAAGGACCAGCCAAGAGACCAGCCAGCCAGAGACCAACAAGGACCAGCCAAGAGACCAGCCAGGACCAGCCAAGGACCAGCCAAGGACCAGCCAAGGACCAGCCAAGGACCAGCCAAGGACCAGCCAAGGACCAGCCAGGACCAGGACCAGCCAAGGACCAGCCAAGGACCAGCCAAGAGACCAGCCAAGGACCAGCAAGGACCAGCCAAGGACCAGCCAGGACCAGCCAGGACCAGCCAAGAGACCAGCCAAGGACCAGCCAGGACCAGCCAAGGACCAGCCAAGGACCAGCCAAGGAGCCCAGCCAGGACCAGCCAGGACCAGCCAGAGACCAGCCAGAGACCAGCCAAGGACCAGCCAGAGACCAGCCAAGAGACCAGCCAAGGACCAGCCAAGGACCAGCCAGGACCAGCCAAGGACCAGCCAGAGACCAGCCAGAGACCAGGGACCAGCCAAGGACCAGCCAGGACCAGCCAGAGACCAGCAGGACCAGCAAGAGACCAGCCAGAGACCAGCCAAGGACCAGCCAGGACCAGCCAAGAGACCAGGACCAGCCAAGAGACCAGCAAGAGACCAGCAAGGACCAGCAAGGACCAGCCAAGGACCAGCCAAGACCACCAGCCAAGAGACCAGCCAGGACCAGCAGGACCAGCCAGGACCAGCCAAGGACCAAGACCAGCCAGGACCAGCCAAGGACCAGCCAGGACCAGCCAAGGACCAGCCAAGAGACCAGCCAGAGGACCAGCCAAGGACCAGCCAGAGACCAGCCAGAGACCAGCCAGAGACCAGCAGAGACAAACCAGGACCAGCCAGGACCAGCCAGAGACCAGCCAGAGACCAGCCAAGAGACCAGCCAGAGACCAGCCAAACCAGCAGACCAGCCAGACCAACAGAGACAGCCAGAGACCAGCCAGGACCAGCCAGGACCAGCCAGAGACCCAGCCAGAGACCAGCCAGAGACCAGCCAAGAGACCAGCCAGAGACCAGCCAGGACCAGCCAAGGACCAGCCAAGGACCAGCCAAGGACCAGCCAAGAGACCAGCCAAGACCAGCCAGGACCAGCCAGGACCAGCCAAGAGACCAGCCAAGGACCAGCCAGGACCAGCCAAGGACCAGCCAGGACCAGCCAAGGACCAGCCAAGGACCAGCCAGAGACCAGCCAGAGGACCAGCAGGACCAGCCAGGACCAGCCAGAGGACCAGCCAAGAGACCAGCCAGAGACCAGCCAAGGACCAGCCAGCCAGGACCAGCCAAGACCAGACCAGCCAGAGACCAGCCAGGACCAGCCAGAGACCAGCCAAGAGACCAGCCAGGACCAGCCAGACCAGCCAAGGACCAGCCAAGAGACCAGCCAGAGACCAGCCAGGACCAGCCAGGACCAGCCAGAGACCAGCCAGGACCAGCCAAGGACCAGCAAGAGACCAGCCAAGACCAGCCAAGACCAGCCAAGGACCAGCCAGAGACCAGCCAGGAGACCAGCCAGGACCAGCCAAGAGACCACCAGCCCAAGAGACCAGCCAGAGACCAGCCAGAGACCAGCCAGGACCAGCCAAGGACCAGCCAAGAGACCAGCAGAGACCAGCAAGAGACCAGCAAGGACCAGCAAGGACCAGCCAAGGACCAGCCAAGGACCAGCCAGAGACCAGCCAGGACCAGCCAAGGACCAGCCAGAGACCAGCCAGCCAGGACCAGCAAGAGACCAGCAAGAGACCAGCCAGGACCAGCCAGACCAGCCAAGGACCAGCCACCAGCCAAGGACCAGCCAAGGACCAGCCAAGAGACCAGCCAAGACCAGCCAGAGACCAGCCAGAGACCAGCCAGGGACCAGCCAGAGACCAGCCAAGGACCAGCCAGAGGACCAGCCAAGGACCAGCCAAGGACCAGCCAAGGACCAGCAGGACCAGCCAAGGACCAGCCAAGGACCAGCCAGAGACCAGCCAGGACCAGCCAGAGACCAGCCAGGACCAGCCAGAGACCAGCCAAGGACCAGCAGGACCAGCCAGGACCAGCCAGAGACCAGCCAAGGACCAGCCAAGGACCAGCCAGACCAGCCAAGGACCAGCCAGGACCAGCCAGGACCAGCCAGAGACCAGCCAGGACCAGCCAGAGACCAGCCAGAGACCAGCCCAGCCAGACCAGCCAAGAGACCAGCCAGGACCAGCCAAGGACCAGCCAGGACCAGCCAGAGACCAGCCAAGAGACCAGCCAAGGACCAGCCAGGACCAGCCAGGACCAGCCAAGAGACCAGCCAGAGACCAGCCCAAGAAGACCAGCCAGAGACCAGCCAAGGACCAGCCAAGGACCAGCCAGAGACCAGCCAAGGAGCCCAGCCAGGACCAGCCAAGAGACCAGCCAGAGGACCAGCCAGGACCAGCCAAGGACCAGCCAAGGACCAGCCAGGACCAGCAGGACCAGCCAGAGACCAGCCAGGACCAGCCAGGACCAGCAGCCAGCCAGGACCAGCCAGAGACCAGCCAAGGACCAGCCAAGGACCAGCCAGAGACCAGCCAAGGACCAGCAGGACCAGCCAGAGACCAGCCAAGGACCAGCCAGGACCAGCCAGCCAGAGACCAGCCAGGACCAGCCAGAGACCAGCCAAGGACCAGCAAGGACCAGCCAAGGACCAGCCAAGAGACCAGCCAAGGAGCCAGCCAGAGACCAGCCAAGAGACCAGCCAGAGACCAGCCAAGAGACCAGCCAAGAGACCAGCCAGAGGACCAGCCAAGAGACCAGCCAGACCAGCCAGAGACCAGCAGAGACCAGCCAGAGACCAGCCAGAGACCAGCCAGGAGACCAGCCAGAGACCAGCCAAGAGACCAGCCAAGGACCAGCCAAGGACCAGCCAGAGACCAGCAGAGACCAGCCAGACCAGCCAGAGACCATCTCTGCGTACTGCCTTAAACAATGCAGCTCCTTTGAAAATGAAAACCGCTAAAAATAGAAAGCTTGCTCCTTGGTTTAATGCAGAGCTGCGCACTTTGAAGCAAAATGCTAGGAAACTGAAGAGAAAAATATCGCTCCACAGGCCTGCGAGAGTCCTTCCTAGTCTGGAAAAATGGTTTACTGCTGTATAAGAGGACCCTTTGTAAAGCAAGAGCAGCATATTTTTCCTCATTAATAGAGGAGAATAAGAATAATCCTAGATTTCTTTTTAATACAGCTGTTAAACTCACCCAGAGCCATAGCTCTGTTGAACCGCCCATTCCAATCTGCTCTTAGCAGCAATGATTTTATGGGATTCTTTTATAATAAGATTGATCTTATTAAAAATAAGATCATAAGCACTCCCTCTATCAGCGATTGTACCTGAGGTAGTCATGGAATCTGCTAGAAACCCTGGTTTAGACTGCTTTGATCCAGTTGAACTTTCTGAGTTAGCAAAATTATTGTCTTCATCTAAGCCTTCAACTTGTATGTTAGATCCAGTTCCAACCAGGTTATTTAAGGAGGTATTCCCTTTGATCTCCTCCCTCCATTTTGGATGTGATTAATCTATCTCTGTTACAGGGATATGCACCTGAAAGTTTTTGCAAGCTGCTGTAATTAAACCTCTGCTTAAGAAACCGTCTCTTGACCCAGATGACTTGGTCGTAATTGTAGACCTATATCCCAATCTTCCTTTCTTATCTAAAATTCTTGAGAAAGTAGTTGCCAAACAAGTGTTTCCGATAACTTTCACACCATAATTGAACTTTTTGAAGAGTTTCAGTCTGGCTTTAGAGCTATCATCATAGCACTTTGAAACAGCTCTGGTGAAAGTCATCACTAATGATATTCTCATGGCCTCAGATAATGGACTTGTATCTGTGCTCGTCCTGTTGGATCTCAGTGCTGCATTTGATACAGTTGACCATAATATTCTTTTAGAAAGACTTGAATATTTTGTTGGAAATTAAAGGAACAGCACTAGACTGGTTTAAATCTTATCTATCTGATCGAATTCAGTTTGTTCATGTTAATGATAGATCTTCAACACGCTCACAGGTTACCTGTGGAGTACCACAGGGATCAGTGCTAGGACCAATTCTCTTTACTTTATACATGCTCCCAATTGGTAGAGTTATTCTGACAGCATGGGATTAATTTCCACTGTTATGCTGATGATACCCAGCTATATCCGCCTATAAATCCAGATGAAGCTAACCCGTCATATAGATTACAGGCATGTCTCTGCAAGACATAAAAACCTGGATGACTCTTAACTTTCTCCCTTCTGAATGCAGACAAAACAGAAGGTATGGTCTTTGGACCAGAGTCTTTGAAAAATAAGCTGATTAGCCAGTCAATTCATTTGGATGGGATTAAACTGATTTCAGATAATAAAGTAAAAATCTTGGTGTTATTTTTGATCAGGACCTGTCATTTAAATCCCATATCAAAGAGGTTTCTAGAATATCCTTCTTTCATCTGAGGAATATTGCAAAATTAGAAATATCCTGTCCAGGGGGGTGATGCTGAGAAACTAGTCCATGCATTTGTTACTTCAAGGCTGGACTATTGTAATTTTTTACTATCAGGAAGTCCACAAACTGTAGCTAAAAGCCTTCAGCTGATCCAAAATGCTGCAGCCAGAGTTCTAATGAAAATTAAAAGAGAGATCATATCTCTCCTATCCTGGCTTCTTCATTGGCTTCCTGTTAAATCAAGAATAGAATTTAAAATCCTCCTTCCTCACATATAAAGCCTTAAATGGCCAAGCTCCATCTTATATCAGAGATCTGATTGTTCCTTATGTTCCTAACAGAGCACTTTCGCTTCCTCAATCTGCAGGTTTACTAGTGGTTCCTTTGTGAATTTCTAAAAAGTAGAATGGGAGGCAGATCTTTAGTTATCAGGCTCCTCTCCCAGGAACCAACTACCAGTTTTAGTCCATGAGGCAGACACCCCTGTCTACTTTTAAGGCTAGGCTTAAAACTTTCCTTTTTGATAAAGCTTTATAGTTAGGGTGGCTCAGGTTATCCTGAGCTATCTCTATAGTTTATGCTGCTATAGGCTTAGACTTTTGGAGAAATATAGGGACCCCCATTTCTATACATTCTGCTTCATTCTCTCTCTGTTCTCCTCCCATTCTGCAGAATCTGTTAGTTCAATCTCTAACCCATTCTGCTCTCCTTCTGCTTTTTCTCAGAGTAGCTTTGCCTCGCCTGTTTCCTGTTTGGCTGTGACGCCATCCTGAAAAGAAACATCAGCTGTGCTGCTTCCATCAACACCCTTGTTGTTAGATGTTGGAGATCGGCCTGTTTTCCAGTGTGGTCCTGTTTCTCTGACCGTGACTGGATGTGCTCTCTTCGTCCTCTGGCATGGGAGCTGGCTCGAGCTCGCCTGCCTGGCTGTGTGTTTTTCTGGATGGGGCCGCCTTTTACAGCTGCTTTTGTGTCTCTGCTTCTGTCTCCTTTGAACCCCAGTCGCCTCAGCAGATGGCCAGCCACACTGAGCCTGGTTCTGCTGGAGGTTTCTTCCTGTTAAAAGGAGTTTTTCCTCTCCACTGTCGCTACAAGCATGCTTAGTGTGAGGGATTGCTTTGGAGTCAATGAGTCAATGCAATCAACTGGTTTTCCTTTGATAGAAAACTTTTGAACTCAATTTGACTGTATATGATCTGGTTGAACTGTAAAGATCCTTGAAGATGACATGTGTTGTGAATTTACGCTATATAAATAAACTGAATTGAATTGAATTAAATTTCATTTTATGAGTCACTCGCAGCCACATTCTTCTAAATGAAAAATCATTTTCACAAGAAAATGCCGTTTCTTCATTTGAAGATATGACAAACAATTTGCTTCCATAAGTAAGGACCTGGTGGACGATACAAAGTTGCTGTGATAGAAAGAACGGCAAGGTTTTGTGGTCTAGGCTACCAGTGGATGAGTGAAACTAAGGGTTAAATGTTCAAAAGAGTTGTTAACTGCCTTTGGGACCTAATATGCGGGTATATAAAAATTGAAAAGCGGTGGAAAAATGAGAGGTTGAAGAAACTGTATCCGATTCTAAGTGGATTTTCTTGTCACCATTATTCAGCGATGTAAGTCTTCATTGTAGGACCTTATTGTCAAGCTTTTCTTGTTTTAGAGAGTTTGCATTATATTTAGGATAGAGGCAATATATAATATTTTCTCAACATATTAAAAAGGTAAGATTGTTTCAATTTTATCATCCAATACTTCTACAGTAAGTCCCAAGGGGTAGCAGTTAAATAGATTAGGAGTTGTTCATGATTAGATCTTTTCAGATGAAGGGGAGTGTGCCACACATTTGAGGTTAGTACTTCAGGGTCTTGTGATCACTCTATTTTGGTATGGGGATTTTTTTTCTGTTCCTTTTATTTACCTGCTCCACTTGTGACAACTCTTACTTTTGTTTTTTATAAAGATTATGTATGCAGAACTGAATGGATAGGGTATTCAAGTTTGCCAGTTTTAAAGTTAATGGTCTGAATGGGACAGTCAAAAGAAAAAGAGTCTTAACATATCTTAAAAAGTTAAAAGTGGATCTAGCTTTCATCAAAGAAACTCACCTCACCTTGCAAGAACATGAAAAATTAAAACGAGAAGGGGTTGGACAAATAATTTCTTCATTATCTAATTCTAAAACAAGAGGATTGGCCATTTTGGTGAATAAAAACACACCATTGGAAACTATTAATATCACTATTGATCCATCCAGACACTGTTGTCTTTGTAAATTTTAAAATATTTTCAGAACAATGGTCACCCCTTAATTAATATGGCTATGCCCCTAAGTATGATGACACTGCATCATGCAAGATAACTTCCTAACGGTCACAAATGGACAGCACAAAATACTAATAAGGAGTGATTTTAACTTCTGCTTAGATCCTGTTTAGGAAAAATCATCCAAGACTATAGTCACATAGTTGAAAGCAGCAAAGACTACTCAAGCATTCATGAATACCCAAACCTGTAAGGTATTTGGAGGCAAACTCACCCTCAGTGTCGTGACTACTCTTTTTACTCATTCTCTCATAGCTCCCACACTGGACTTGACTTATTTTTGCTGTACACTGATTCATTTCATAGAGTACTGGAAACTAAATAATTATTCGCAATTTTGTCTGACCACTCCCCATTAACTTAGCTTCGTTCCCTGATGTCACTAGAAGACCCTATTAATGGAGCCAAAACCCTACTGTTCTACAGAGAGAAGATTTGTAATAAACCAAATTGTTTTTCTGTGACCCTACTGTGCTTTCTCTCGCAATGGTTTTATCTTATGGGATATATTAAAAGCTTATTTAAGGGGGGAAATAATTTTCAATACAAATGGTCTAAAAAAGAAATGCTGTGAAGACATCTGAAAGCTAGAAAAATATATTAAGCAATTGGAAAAAGACTTGGAAATACGTTTTAATTATACATATCGATCTTTAGTTCAGAAAAAACTCCAATACAATATATTAAGCATATACAAAACTGAAAGAAATATTTTGAAAACTAAACAAAGGTATGGCGAGTACAGAGAGAAGGCATATATATGTCCGTTATGGCAGATGAAGGCAGAGGACAGCAGTAGGACAATTAATGCTATTAACACGGAATAGGGTACCATCTCAAACAATCCAATGGAGATAAATGACTCATTTAAAAAGTTCTACTTTAACTGAACTGATCAGAAATGCCTGATGATTTGACACACATTGTCCATTCTTATCTACAACTGAATTGTCAAAAATTGATGAGTAAGATTGAACCAATCTAGAGCCCCTGTTAACTGAGGCAGAAATTAACAAAACTTTAAGTTCACTTCAGTCTAATAAAGCACAAGGAGAGGATGAATTCCCTCCTTAGTTCTACAAGGAATTGAAAGATCTACTCATCCCTTTACTTACAGATGTAATAAATGTATCGGGCAATACCCACACACTCCAGATGCTCCCGATGCTCGGACGCACCATAACAAATAAACACTCTTCAGGTGTGCAGACTTGACCCAAAGACTAGCATGCCTCTCACTTGCACATGCGTGATATTTTCATTAAATTCGTTGGAGCAAAACATGCAGAAATGAATGCTTGATTTAATATGACCTATTAAAAAAATCCCCATCAGCATCCAGCATATGTGCAGTTTCAGGTGGAGATGAGGAATCTGCTTCCTGGTATGTTTAAGAACCAATCGATTGCTTCCAATCTTTTAAATAAACTGTGTTAGTTTTTTTGAAATATATAAGAATAATGCTCTCACTTGTAGTTACTGATCTGTTGTTACTATATTTTAATTTGACAAACTGGATCTTCTCACAGTTTTTTTTCCTGTTTGGTGCGATTGCATTAGCAGATCTTGACCTGGCTGGACCAGAGCGGAGCCTGAACATTTAGAGAATGTTTGGCTCAACCTGCTGCTGCTGTGAAGCAGGATTTTCCACCATGAACAGAATCAAAAATAAATATGGATCCAGGATCAAAATGAGTAACCTGACAACAGCCAGATGCATGTCACCCTCCGCCCAGCTCCACTCACATACATCTGGGACACCGCTCATTGAAAGTGATTTCCCCAACCAAAGTTATGGTCTGGCCAATCAGGACGCCAGGGCGGGTGTTTCCTGTGATGTGGCGTAGTGGAGAAGCGACCGTGAGATTCTAACAACAATGGCGGCTCGCATCGAGGAAGCAAGCGCTAGCATTGATGCTGCTATTTCTTCTGTGTTGTCCAATCTATCTGATATTGTTTCATTAAAAGAACATCAGAGAACGGCTTTGATGGCTTTTGTTCGTGGAAGCGTCCACGGGTTAGCTTTCGTGTGAGTGGTTGAAATAGCACGTCAGGCGATAAAGATGACAGACGAGTGAAACGCTCCCAATCATATGCAAGGAGTTTTGATAAGGCCCAGCCTTCAGTAAAGGCAATTCCTATGGCAGTGTCCCAGATGTATGTGAGTGGAGCTAGGCGGAGCTAGACATGCATCTGGCTGTTGTCAGGAATTACAAAATGAGCACCTTGATATGTGCTTTAGAATGGCTTTGTCTCCATTCAAACCCAGGTTTTTAAGCCTTGCAGGGCAGCCTAAAAATCCCACTGCTCTCATTAAGCCAGAAACAAGGTCAGTTCAGGTGTTTTATAAAATATGTCAATCAGGAAATTATCTGTATACCAAACTGAAAGACTGTTGTTCTCTACCTCCAAAACCTCAAAAGATTAAAAAATTTTTATTTTTTTTTATTTTTTATTTACAAATTTAATGTATAACATGGATGTATAAACACCTCATTTTATTTCAGTGTTAAATTCTGATTAAAGTAAAAGATCATAAAAAATGTCTCCGGACCTTTACTGGTTGATGATTTTCTTTATTCGGACTCTGCTGATTTTTAATTGGTCACCCCTGGTTTAATGTTTATAAATATTTATTTCACGTCATGAGTGCCATCCAATTCAGATAATTAACGCCATCCACATTTAGTGAAAACTAGTTTAATTGGATGAGTCGTATAACGCAAACACTCATTGGTTAACTATTCATCAAATTTGCTGACGCCAAGGGAAACCATCAGAAGCAAGCAGGTGTTCTTCAAACTCTAGCGTGAATTGTCTATGCTTATGCTACAATGTAGGATTCAGAAAAAAGATGTTGAAATGTCTGAAAGGTCGAACACAGGCTTAGAGCGTATCGGGAGATGGAGACCCACAAGACCTCCCTCATCCTTGGCCCTATCTCAAAAGAATTTTTTTAGAAATAGTCAAAAAATTGAGCTTTCAATTCATATAGTGGCATCTGGCTTTTTTTAAAGGTTACTATATACTTTTATTCTTTAAGTAGTTTTTGGAGCACCACTTTTTCCACGCGTTACTTAAGTAAAGAGGTAAATTTGAGTACTTTTACCAGAGTGTTTTAAACTGCAGTATCTATACTTTACTACTTAAGTAAACAAATGTGTGTACTTTTGACACCACTGTTCATCTTTTCACCTCTGCCATTGAGCTTACGGCTTTAATAAGCTTGTTTTCAGCCAAAATCAGGACATAGTGCTGCTCTCTCTGCCCTCTTGTCTCTAGAAGGAAAGAAGGATTAAATTGCTCAAGATTAAAATGTTTAGCTTAATATGATCCCTTGCCAGAATGAAGCTTTCTTGCTAACAGACCAAACTTTTCTTCTAATGTTCCCCATCTCTTTATTCCAGAGGTATCTCAAAATAACAACAACATCCTCTAAGACAAAAAGGAACTAACTTATTTTATTTTAAGCCAAGCAAAGAAAGGGTTACAGAAATCAGCAACGAGTTATTTGCCAGATAGCAATGTGAGTAAAGAATTAAGAAAAGGCATTGAATCATAAATAAATTAAACTTTTATTTGCCGACCCCAGGCCTATAGGTTCCCCTGGACTTCCATATTTTCCCAAAGACTTCATTCTAAATGCAAAGACCTGGAGAAAACCGATCTTTTAGTCAAATTCTGAGTTTTCTACTTCATATTAGGACTTGTTGTGGAGAATAGTGGGATTTACATCCTACATCTACTAACTATGTGACGATTGAGTCAAAATCTGAAACTCGTTCCCCCGGCGACACAAACTTTGTCAAATTCTGCTAAACAGTTATGTTTTCATGACATCATGGGTATCCCAGGCAAACCCCTCTGTGTGTTTGGACTGTGGCTAAAGACCAGTGATCCAATCAGAAGAAGCTCTGTTCATATGATATATCCCGGCACTTGCTTAAATTCAGATATAATCCTTAATTTTTAGATGGAGGATCACAACTCTGTTTCTTGTCCTTCCTAGAAGAAGCTGTACTCACAACTTAACTTGCTTGGTTCCACACAGTTTGCTTTTTTTAAATCTATGATTTTTACCTGCCTTTGGCCTACTACTGCTAGGTAATGAATTATAAGCTTAAGATCAATGTTAATAAAACCCTTGTGCCATGCAATGTGGATCTAAAAAACTTAGACCAAATGTTTTCTGTCTTCAATTAGTTAAATATAGTAACTCCTTCAGTTAAGCAGCCTGTGTTTACTTAGTTTCATTAAATGATTTTTGGAGTTCAACTAACTTTTAATTGTTGTTTATTAAGTTTATTAGTCTGATTACTACACCCAAACTTAGATTTGCAATTTTTCCTACAACTTTGCCTGTGCTAAAAGAAAACATATGTGCTTTAATGCTTCTATGAGTGTTCTTAATAGATATGTATTTTAAATCTGTGATAAATTGAACAATTATTTAATATAAATATACTTTTATAACCTGAACTAGAACATTCTATATGTCCCTACTTTGTCATTGATATTATCTGCCTGCTGATCTCTGCTTATTTGGCTGCCTAAATGGATGAGGGTTTTAATGTAACTTATATAATTCTTGGTGGACACATGGAAGTGGAAAAATACAGATATCTTTATTTTGTTATTATTCTTACTGTATATGTTCTTATAATAAGCTGTAACTCCACTATAGTGTGTCTGATTTGGACTCACCGGAACCTCCATGAGCCTATGTACATCTTTATCGGGGCTTTGTTAATCAACTCTGTTCTTTGGAGTACTGTTATCTACCCTAAACTTTTGATTGATTTTCTGTCTGAAGAGCAGACCATATCATACCCAGCTTGTGTTTTACAGTTTTATATGTATTACTCTTTGGGTGCGTCAGAGTTCTTGCTTTTGTCAGCTATGGCCTATGACAGGTATGTTTCTATATGTAAACCTCTACAATATCCAACTATTATGAGTAAATCTACTATCAGTATTCTGCTGATTTTAGCTTGGACTATACCTTCCTCTCAGATTGCAATACCAGCTGGACTGATTACTAATACACAACTATGCAGCTTTACCATAAGGAACATCTTTTGTAATAATACAATTTACAAACTGCAGTGCATCATCACAAAAGCACAAATGATACGTTATATGTTGATTTTAGTAACTGTTTTAATCATGCCTGCTTTTTTCATACTATTCACTTACACACGTATCCTTAGAATATCCTACCGAAGTAGCAGAGAAGTGAGAAAAAAAGCAGCACAGACATGCTTACCTCACTTAATTGTTTTGACCAACTTTTCCTGTTTGTGTGTATTTGATGTTATTACAGTTCGGCTGGATTCAGATTTTCCAAAGACTTTAAAGCTAATAATGACTTTACAGTTAATAATCTATAATCCCCTCTTCAATCCAATCATATATGGACTGAAAATGAAGGAAATTTCTAAACATCTCAAACGATTGGTCACTCAAGCCAAACAATGCATTCCTTCTAGACAGTAATGTTGTGATCTACATTGATTTACTACTAAGGGAAAGTTTATTTATCTCTTTTTCCAGTCAAGTGTTTTGATTATCTTTTTAAAATTAAGATCCAAATAAAACAAATTATTTCTTTTTTTACTATAACATGGAATATTTATCATTGCTTGTTATCTTTTGTCCTGACATTTATGGAAATTGTTTAATGCAAAAAAAATAAGCGGTTGTAAAATTTAGAGTTTTTGAGAAGTTATAAAGAAACTGAAGCTATTATCTAATCATCACATGATATTTATTGCTTATTTAAATGCACCTTTTTATATTAATAGCTAAAAATATGTATTCATATGTATATGAATTGTCAGGGTTCCTGTGTGTGGGATTGTGCGAGTTGTGCATCTCTATTATCGAGGACCTTTGTAGAGAACTTGGGTAGCCTACACAGGTGAAAGTAATCTTTATCATAGTAGTGCTGGGCTATAGAGAGGACCAGAGCCTTCATTCAGTGCTGGTTCCTTGTGTGTTAAAGATTTTTATTTGCTTCCTAGTCTCTTGGTTCCCTCCAGTATTTTTCCTGACGTTTATTGGTTTTGTTTGGTTTTCAGTATTTTTGGATTTTTGCCTCTGTTACCCTTGGACTTACATTAAACCATCCAAACTCATCCATGCCTCCTCCTCTCTGCATTCGGGTCCTCAAAACCTCCACCCAACCTGACATGAATTTTAGAATTACCAGTAGCTATAAATCAAGCCAGCTTATTAGCATCCCAATGTCATTATCTCGGAGCTAATGACTGGCCTGATTTATCATTTCATTCACCTGCCTAGCTCCACCCAGTTTGTCATTACCATTTATCTGTTTAACCTGCTCAAGCCTCTATTTAACCTGCCTTGTACCAATCATCAGTGCCAGATTATTCAAGCCCCTGGTGAGAGTTTTCTAGCACATCTAAGTGTTTCTGATTGCATGATCATAATCTGTTGTGCCTCTGAACCTCTGAGCCTGTGTTCCCGTTTTGATCTGTTTCTGATCTATTGAGACTGACAGTTGATATAAAGCCCGGCGTACGCTGTGCGATTTTCGGGGCGATTTTCCAGTCGTGTGACAATTTTCCGATCGGTCCGACTTTCAGCCTGATTGTGCATCATGAGTCGTGCAGTTTACAGGGGGTTACAAGTGGTGATTAGCTTCTCATGACCACCTTCCAATCAGGAAGAATCTTAAAGAATTTGGTATATGATCAAATTAGCTTTTCACTAATTTAGAGAAATTGTAATGTTCTCAGACCAATTCACAATGCAAATACATGGGTTGAATAAAACATTATTTGTCCAAATAATGTTTTATTAAATGATTTGCTTCATCAGGAACCAGTAACCTTTAGTTAAGCGATTATTTACCCTCTTTGAAATAGCTAGCAGCTAAGAGACATGAGGATTTCATTAAATGACTTTTGGTCATACTTGGTAATGGAAATGTAAATGTAATGAGCATATGGTCTTACAGCTGTTTATGAGTCAAAATTACATCCTGCTCTCTGGTCATCATGTCAAGATAAAATATGGGCACTGGTTCCCAATGTCCAAAACCATGATCATGGCACATGGCACAACAAAACAAAAATACGACTTTAGAATCTGCAGTGCTACCAAATACTTTAACCCATGTAGAGGCTTATTTATTTTAAACACATTTGTGACACAGATGCCGAGGTGGGGAGTAGAAGCCACACTACATAATGGTTTTGCACAGATATTGAATTTCTATTCATTTTAAACATACATCATAGTTCAGGCTTATCACAAGCATTTAAACCTGCAGTGTTATTTATGCTTGCACTGATTAGCCATCACTATACATAAATAAACGACTATCCTTTTTACATTACCTATTACATTACCTATTGCCTAGAAGCTTTAATGTAATTCAGCATAATATAGAAGAATATTATAGTGATGAAACTATCGGATATTGTAAAACTTTTATTTAAGACAGAAGTCACAAACTTAAATTCTCCAAGGCCGCTGTCCCACTAACCACAGACTTTGATTGGAAATACGATGCTTTGACGTCTAAAATGCATTCAGTGTTGCACCATAACAATTAAATACTTTTCAGGTGTGCAGACCTTAAGGCTAGCAGGCCCCTCACTTGATAAGAAAACCTTTCTCACAAGCTAGGATATGACACTCATGAGAAGTCCCAAAGTTAATAATAAAATGACAAATCATATATCACTCCCAAATAGGGGTGGACTGGGACAAAAAAATCGGCCCCCTGGCATTTTGGACTACACTGGCCCACCACATTTTTTTGGTGTACTGAATGTGTATATACCAAATGTACAGCACCAACTCAGTAATACAAACTGTGCAACATCTGTGAGGCCAGGCTAACAGAAATTAGTGAGTAGTATACTCAGCCAGTCCTCCCAAAAATCTTTAACACTGTAAAATGTAAACCCCACCACAGCACAAACAACAATTCTTAGATCAGGGAGAGGGAGAGAGAGAGAGAGAGAGAGACAGAGAGAGAGAGAAAAGACACAGTCAATCACACATATTATCACGTTATATCATCATAAGAAGTCATCGTACCTTATTCATCAGATCTATTCAGTCTTCCAGATACCGTAGGGTAATATTGGACTACTGTGCATTCATTGTGTAAAAAAAGGATGCCAATGACAAAATGATGAAACTTTAGAAATCCTGTCAGAGAGGATGCACTCAGTGTAGGCTACAAAATAATCATCATTAGCCACTAGTGCTAGCATGAAGTTTATGGGTAGCAGCACCTGTGTTTATAAACTAACTTTACCATGGAACAAAGCAACATATTTTTATTGGGGTTATGTTATTTTATCATATTCATCAATGGGTTGGTTGGTTTGTCCTACAGTATCATCATTACTAGACATCCCAAGTTCCAAAAACTCATTTCAGGGAGAGATGCTTACCCCATCCTCAAGTTTCCTCGTGACAACAGACCCACACCATGCCCCATACACAAATTTTTAAGGCAAAGCAAATTTTCAACAACTTTTATTAACTAACAGTTATTTTAAAATACCAAACAGAACAGTATTGGCCTTTTATGTTTAATACTTTTTGACCTGTAGCCTTGGAACATCAGTTGTAGTTTTCTGTTTTTCATGTGAACTTCAGCATACAGTGCACTTCATTCCAGTGTCATCATTCCTCACCATGGCGGGTTGTAGACAGGGAGCCAATGGGGCCAGTGCCCTGTAGATCATGCGTCCTGGCCCCTGCTTGGTGGCCCCTGCACTGAAGACATAATACTTAAAAGAAATTCTCCTAATAATGATCTGGGCTGGAAACATGGTTACTGATAGGTCATTTGGATCTATTTCATTGTTTTACAAATTCTGTTTTACTTAATTATTCGGGGTAAAACAAAAAGTGCATAGTTTCAGTGGTACTGAGATAGGATCCCCAAGTCAGGACTCCAGTCTCTGTGTTTTTCTGTGTGTTTGTCTTGTAAGTTGTTGTCCTCTCCAGCAGGAGGCGCCTGGTTCCTCGGTCCGGCCTCACACCTGCTGCCTGGCACACCCCTACCGGACTGCTCTTAAGCTGCTGGTTGCCACTACTCACGCCAGAGTGTTTGCCAGTTTGGGGCAGAAGCATGCTGAGATCTCATTGGAGTTAGACTGAGCGTTTGTCTCCTGAGAATCAAGTTTGTTTTGTCTTTGTCTTTCGGCAGGAAGCCTTCCTGCAAACTGGACATTTTCGGACCGCGTCTCCCAGGAGGGATCAACTGAGCCTTAAACTGAGCTACGGATTCAAACTGGAGGTTTGGATCCAGTCTCCTTTGAGATCGTTGAAATTACTCTCTGAGCAAGGAAATCATCTTCACCACGACCCGTTCAAGTACCACAGGAAATCTGAGGGGCAACCAGCGTCTCCATCATCTTCACCTTCCGAACTTAGGGGAAGTTTAAATTTGCCATCCCAGCAAACCCTAAAACCAACACACACATCAACCAGTGATAGAAAAAGAAAATCTTCCCAATTAGACGGCAAGGTCAACTCACCCCTAACAGGTCCATGTGTCCTGTTGGCTCCTCGTCCACTGGGATGTGTGCTGCTGTGCGGCGCGTGAGAGAAACTCTGCACCGAGCTCATATCTCTTCAATAAAACCCGTTGAACTTTTACTCTGTGTCTCTCTGTCCGAGCCTTAGATAAAATCATGACAGAACACTCTGGCCAAACCGCTGACCCCGCAGAAGCCATTCAGAGAACCATTTACCTGTCATGATGGGCTAAGGACTTGACCCATACGCAGAACACTACTGGAGACTGAGTAAAAGTTTGAACAAAGTTTATTGAGAAACACACACAGAGAATGTAATGACTGGTTCAGGTGCTGGTCCGGGACTGGTTTCAACTCCTTTCTGGAGAGATGAGAGTTTGATTAGCTTTGCAGTTTGATTGTATGATGAGAGAGTTGAATCTTTTAATGTACCTGAAGAGGTTCTGACAGATCCTATGAGAGGGGGAACCGGTTGGGTCCAGAGACAGTTGAAGAGGCAGAGAGTTAAGCAGCAGCAGCGTCTAGCTTCGAGCTGGAGAGTTTTCAGACTTGAGTATGTTTCCAAGCTCTTCCTCTGAGAGCTGATGAAGGAATCCAGATTGAGATCTTCAGGTTTGGCTTACTTGGCAGGCAGGCAGGTTCTCAGATTAAGCTCACCCAGAGCTTCAGACGTCGGTGGGATTTCCTGTGATCAAAGAAGACAGAGGCAGATTAGAAAAGCTTGTTTCTCTCTAGAGTCTACAAGATTTCCTAAATTCTTAGAGGCTCAGGTTCGCTAACCAAACTTGGTCAACACTGCGGCGTCGAAGGAAGGTCTGACTGCTGCTTATGAAGGGTGGTCTTCTGATGAGCTGATGATCCTCAGGTGTGGTGAGGATTCCAGCTCAGGAAGCCCACAGCGCTCTCTGCTGGAGACAGGTGGCAGATCTCCAGATCCCAACATTACCAGCAACAAAGCGCCCTGTCTAGGCATGATAACACCCTGGTTGAGCTTGTAAATCAACAGACTGAATTAAACCGCCGAGTTACAGAGCTAACCGAGGCTGTACATTTTTCTCTCCAGGATTTCGGGACCTGCTGGCGAGCTAGCTCTGCAGCGAGCTGGCCAGGTTGTTTGTTCTCCACCTCATTCAGAGTGTCAACTGGCTAATCCTCCCAGGTTTGATGGAGATCCCAAAAAATTTCTTGGATTCCTTATGCAATGCATCACCCAGTTCAATCACGCTCCAAGTAAGTTTCTCAAGGATTCATCTAAGATATCATATATTATTTCACATGTTACAGACCGAGCCTTGGATTGGGCTGAGGTAAGATTCTCCTCTTCATCCAATTATGACTGCTCTTTTGATCAGTTTCTCAAAGAGTTTAAGCTAACATTCAACCAAGAGACTGACAAGACCCTAATCTCTCGGGAAATGTTGAAACTTAAACAGGAACAAAGAACTGTTTCTGAATTCGCCATTGATTTCTGTATTATGGCAGCCGCCTCAGGCTAGAACGAAGCAGCCCTTAAAGGGTTTTTTTCTCAGGCACTTTGTGAATCAATCAAGGATGAATTAGCCTCCTTAGACGAGCCTGAGTCTCTCAAGGAATTAATTAACCTCTCGATCCACTTGGATAATCAGGTTCAAGCCCATGCTAAAGAGAGAAGTAGCAAAATGGCTCCTACCAAGCCTCCAGCAAACAATTTTCCTGTCAGGCTGCCTGCTAATCCTTCTCCTGTTTTGGACTGGCCTACTCCAGAGACTGGCAAGCAGCTCCAACGTTTCCTGGGTTTCGCCAACTTCTACAGAAGGTTTATCCGCAACTACAGTCAAACAGCTCTTCCTCTGACTGCTCTGAAGTCTTCCAAGGTCCCCTTTGTTTGATCCCTGAGGCTGAAGTAGCCTTTTCTCACCTGAAGAGACTTTTCGCTAATGCTCCTGTTCTCACTCAGCCAGATCTCTCCAGACTGTTTGTGGTGGAGGTGGACACCTCAGATTCTGGAGTTGGAGCTCTTCTCTCCCAAGTTGCCAGTACCGATAACAAGCTACACCCCTGTGCCTTTTTCTCTCGCAGACTCACTCCTGCAGAGAGAAATTATGACATCAGAGATCGAGAACTTCTAGCCATTAAATTGGCTCTGGAAGAATGGAGACACTGTCTAGAAGGAGCTACACATCCGGTTCAGGTTTGGACTGATCACAAGAATCTCTCCTACATTCAATCTGCTAACAGACTCAACCCCCGTCAATCTCGTTGGTCATTATTTTTCTCCCGGTTCAACCTATCAATCTCTTTCCGCCCTGGCTCTCGGAACGTCGAACCGGACGCCCTTTGTAGGCAGTTTTCCCCAGACAAATCTGAGGAGTCGGCTGCTCCCATCCTGCCTCCTAGCTGCTGCGTTGCTGCGGTCACCTTGGAGATTGAGGATGTTATCAAACAGGCCCAACAGACTGAACCAGATCCTGGAACTGGGCCACCTAACAGAATGTATGTTCCTACCTCCATACGAGCTAGAGTAATTAACTGGATGCATTCCTCTAAATTTTCTGCCCATCCAGGGATAAGTAGAACCGTTGCTCACATAAGCCGCCGCTTTTGGTGGCCCTCCTTGCTGAAGGATGTCAAGGAGTTTGTGCTGGCCTGCCCTACCTGTGCACGCAACAAGCACTCTCATCAACCACCTTCTGGTCTACTTCAACCGTTACCCATCCCCAAGCGACCCTGGTCTCACATTGCTATCGACTTTGTCACTGGACTCCCCACCTCCAAAGGTATGACAACCATCCTCACTATTATTGATCGTTTCTCCAAGGCCTGTCATCTCGTTCCTTTGAGAAAACTACCTACAGCTCTGCAAACTGCCCAGCTTCTCGTTAAGCATGTCTTCCGCCTTCATGGAATTCCCCTGAACATCCTGTCTGACCGCGGCCCGCAGTCTGACCCCGGTCCACAGTTCATCTCCCAGGTGTGAAGAGGATTTTGCTCGACGCTTGGGGCCAAGGTCTCTCGAGAGGATGAATCAGGAGTTGGAAACCAGCCTCAGATGCCTCACTGAAACGGATCCAACTAACTGGAGTCAACTGTTGTCCTGGGCAGAATACGCTCACAATTCCAGTGTCTCCACAGCTACCGGTCTATCCCCTTTTGAGATCTGCCTCGGATACCACCCACCCCTTTTTCCCTCAGCAGAGGCAGACATCGCCGTTCCCTCCGTCCAACAACACATCCGCCACTGCCGGACCTCCTGGAACCGGGCCAGGACGACCCTGGAAGGACCTCCCAGCAGAATCAATGGTGGGCCAATCGTAGGAGGAGAGCTGCTCCTTCCTATCGCCCGGGCCAAAAGGTCTGGCTCTCCACACGTGACATCCCCCTATGTCTAAGAAGATGTCCCTCAAGTTCATTGGTCCTTATGAGGGGGAGAGGACCATTGGGGAATCTCCCGTCCGTCTCCGCCTCCCCTCCTCTCTACGCATCCACCCCACCTTCCATGTGTCCCAGGTCAAGCCCATTACTTCGGAGGGCGTGTCACGGTGATTGCTCCTGGGTCCCGCTGATTGTATATCCTTGACCCTTTGGACATTAGATGTCCACCTCTCAACCTTCACAGTTCTGCTGGACCTCGTCGGTGGCGGCTATGAGGGGAGCGGGGTACTGCCAGACTCCAGTCTTGTGTTTGTCTGTTTGTTTAATCTGAGTGTTGTTGTCCTTGCACCACCAGGTGGAGCCTGGTTCTAGTACGCTTCCTCACACACCTGCTGAGAGTCTCATTGAGTTAGACTGACTGCTTGTCTAAGCTGCTGATTGCCACTTTGTTTTTTCAGAGTGTTTGCCAGTTTGGGGTACTTTACCAAGCTTTGTTGCATTCTGAGTCTAATCTGAGTTTTTTGTACCACAGGAAATTTGAGTACTCTAGCCAAGCTGATCTCATTGAGTTTGACTGAGTGCTTGTCTCCCTGAGATTCAACTTTGTTTTGTCTTTGCCTTTCCGCAGACAAACTCTGGAAAACCAACTGGACCTTTTCGGAGTCAAGCCTTCTCCACAGCTTTGGGAGAAACGTGAGTCATCAAACAGATCCTCACCTTCAAGATCAACGAATCATATTTCCCACTGAGCCTGAACTAACAGTCTGTCTTCCCCTCGGCTTCCAGTTCCGGCTGAGCAGAATTTGGAGAAACTCTGCACCAAACTCATATCTCTTCATTAAAACCCGTTGAACTTTTACTCTGTGTCTCTCTGTTTGGCTTTACTGCATGCGGGTCCGAGCCTTAGATAAAATCAGGACAATCCCAGTTTTCATCTGTCAAATGTTTTTTTTTCCCCACAAATAATAAAAATGCTTTAAATTTTTACAGATGGATTTAACAGTTCTTATTGAGTTCAAATTTATAGAAAACTGTAGTTTTAACTTAAATTAATTCAAAAATATGTAAAATTTCTACATTTTAAATGTATATTGACCTCATAACAAATAGAATTTTTATTGAACCTCATTGAAAAGAAATTTCCCTTCATGCAGCACTTTTAATATATTTGAATTTCTTACCCTGTTTATTTATTTCATGCTTTGTTGGGCCCCCATGAAAACACTCTGGCCCCCTCCTGGCCCCCTGGTACATTTGGTCTAGATCCGCCAATGTTACTCCCCTTCACTAGACTTGGATATACTTTAGTATATTCTGCTGTAAAATTAGTCCTATATATAAATTTTTGACTTGAGGATTCAACCTCTGCCGTTTCCCAGAATGCACAGCTTTGAGTGGTAACTAGTTGACTGCCAGAGAGTAGCCCAGAGAAACTTATCGGACTGATCCAATCAGCTCTCTGATCAACCAGTCGACTGGAGCGCTGGTTGAACAGAGCATCGCTTTGGACAGATACGCTGCACAGGTTTCATCAGCAACCTCCTCTCTACACCCCGCTCTCTCTCTTGTTGTTCCTGGGAAATCGCAGTAGTTCTAATCCACACATGATGCATGAATTATTGTATTGCCTTCCTGCTCTCACTCGCTTTAAAACTCCACCTCCCATAGTCTAAAATCCAGGATAATTTATCCGAGTTGCGGGCATCAGTGAACAGCTATCTATATCAGGGAGACTCCCGGAACTTCCGGTGAGACTAGGGATGTCTGCATTACATTGTTTGGGGCTCAGAAAACTGTCCGGTTTACCGCAGGTTCTACTACTGCAACAGCCGCGCTGATATGTTCACTGCTCGGTTCGCTGTCGCCTCCACTACAACCACCACCACCATCATATTATACATTAGACACCAAAACAGATGAAGGGCCAGCTGTTGGGAACATGTCAGTCAGTTTGACACATTTCGCAGCGTCCGTTTGAATAACTTGTTTCTTTTTTTCGCACAGTTTTTTTGCGCCTCCCTTGCTTTGATCCATTACTACTGTGAACACCGCTGCACAAGGTTCCAATGGAGAGTGAAGGTGTTTTTCTACTTTATGATTGGCCTAGCCCTTTAGACTGTCAGGAATGATAACCAATGGGCTGCAGTAGCCTGTGGTAAGGGCCGGATGATTGGAACAGACTCTAGAGCTGCTGATTTTATTTTTCTTCTTCATGCATTATGCAAATATTACGAGGCCAATATATAATAATAATGATAATACATAATAATAATAACAATAATACATATTAATAATATACATGTCGGGTCTGCCGCCCCAAACAGCACGTCGGCCCGCCAGGCAAATGCCCGCTACGCCCGATTACCAGTCCATGCCTGATCCCCAAGCTTAATGACCAAAGCTTCTCTATTGAACCTCAAATGCTTTATCTTCCACCTCTGCCATTTAGCTTGTTGTTCTATAAGTTGTTTTTCAGCCAAAATCAAGACACGCTGCTGTTCTCTCTACACTCCTGTCTCTAGAAAGAGAAAAGGATTAAATTGCAAGATCAAAATGTTTAGCTTAACATGATCATTTGCCAGAATTAAGTTGTCTTGCAAACAGACCAAACTTTGCATCTGTGGTTCCCCAGCTCTTTATACAAGAGGCAACCTATAGTAAAGACTACATCCTCTTAAAGTGATGACTCTCAGACCGAATGAAAAATTTTACTTGTTTATTGTTATTATTTGTCAAGAAACGAGGGCACAGATGGACCCAGTATTCAAAGAGAGACAGCCAGTAGGAAAGTTCAAAAAGTTTATTGAATAAAACAAAAATTAAAGTGGAGCTGGCAATTTCTCTTGGGCACTGCAGGATGGGGAGGCGAGGGCACGTAATCACAGAACACTCTGCAGGAGAAACACAGGTAAGTGACCACAATCAACTCTGACAGAAGATGATTATCTGAGTTCGCAACTTACACTGGTTTAACAGTCCAGTCCAAGATGTTCCCAAAGTGCTGCAGTCCCAGAGGACATGCTGGAAGCTGATCCTGGTCAAGGAATCCAGAACAGACAGGAACAAACAGGGAACGAGGATCCAGATCAGACAGGAACAGAAACGAGGTGCTTGGGATCCCAGACCTCCAGGCATCCGCAAGCTCCCAGGAGGGTTCAGAGTCTGACAGGGTCCAAAAGCATGACTGGGTGGTCACGCACAGGAGCAGACAGGATCAGGTGCAGATGAGCAGACTCAGTGGAAGAGGGTAGCTGCGACAGGGCGTGGAACCACAACTTGATGCAGAACTTTAAACTGGTCTCCTCCCTGGAGCCAGGCTTACTGGAATAAAAACTGAACCTCCCCACACAAACACAAAATCCCTCTTTCCACTGACTGCCAGGACCCTGGACATGAACCAAGGACAAAACTGAACAGACAGACTAACAGAAAGACAAGTAATGATCTGGCACTGAATGCTCAGGCTGAAATGAATATAAACCAGAGGAAACAGGTGAGAGTAATAAATTATAATTGAGACAGGGAGGGAAAACGACAGCTGAAAGGAATTACTAATTAAGGAGGAGCAAACAGGCCAGATCATGACAATTGTAAGCCAACCAAAGAAAGGGCTACAGAAATCATAACCGTGTTCTTTGCCAGATAACAGTGTGGTTACAGAATTAAGAAAAGGCATTGAATAATAAATTTGTTAAACTTTTATAACCTTGGAATAACCTCTTGCAAAGGAGTGTCGAATTCTTCACACGTCATTAGTACAACGATTTCAGACTTCACAGCTGATCGATTGTGAAATTATCTAATGTATACTGTAGCTAGTGACAGTTCTAGATCAAATTTACCGGAGGGCAAGGGTGGGGCTGGTGCTTTTCTCATGGAGCCAGAAAAAAAAAAAAGGAATGATACAAAAAACAAGGCAGTAGCAGTAGCGCATTTCTCCACTTTACATTATTTCTGTCATGGTTTTGCCCTTTGTGGACTTCTGTTAGGGTTTCTTTCGGTAGTTACCGATCTGTTGTTACAATGTTTTAATTTGAGAAACTGGATCTTCTCACAATTCTTTTTCCTGTTTGGTGCGATTGCAATAGCAGATCTTGACCTGGCTGGACCAGAGCGGAGCCTTAACGTTTAGAGTATGTTTGGCTCAACCTTGCTGCTGTGAAGCTGGCAGGATTTTCTCCACCATGCGAACAGAATGCGTAAAAATAAATATGGATCCAGGCTCACGACCGAAAGCACCTTGATATGTGCTTTAGAATGGTTTTGTCTCCATTCAAACCCAGGTTTGAATAAACGCAGGGCAGCCTAAAGCCCACTGCTCTTATTAAGCCATCCAGATAACAAAACGGTCAGTTCAGGTGTTTTATAAAAATATGTGAATCAGGAAATTGTCTGTATACCAAACTAAAAGACTGTTGTTCTCTACCTCAAAAAACTCAAAACCTCAAAAGATTTAAAAATGTTCTCTTTATTTATTTTATTTATTTTTTTTGTTATATTTTTTTTTACAAATTCAATGTATAACATGGATGCATAAAAACCTCATTTTATTTCATTGTTAAATTCTTATTAAAGTAAAAGATCTTTAAAAATGCAGATAATTGGCGCCATCCACATTTAGTGAAAACTAGTTTAATTGGATGAGTCGTATAACGCAAACACTCACTGGTTAACTATTCATCAAATTTGTGCTGACGCCAAAGGAAATAATCAGAAGCAAGCAGGTGTTCTTCAAACTCTAAACGTGGAATTCTGTTCTATGCCATGCTACAATGTCGGATTCAGAAAAAGATGTTGAAAGGCAGCGAACACGAGGTGAGAGCGTGAAGATCGAGATGGAGACCAACAAGACCTCCCTCATCCTTTTGGATGGATCTCAAAGAATTTTTAGAAATAGTCAAAAAATTTAGCTTTCAATTCATATTGTGGCATCTGGCTGGTTTTTTAAGGTTACTTTATACTTTTATTCTTTAAGTAGTTTTTGGAGCACTGAATCATAAATAAATTAAACTTGTATTTACCAACCCCAGGCCAATATGTTCCCCTGGTCTTCCATATTTTCCCAAAGACTTAATTCTAAATGCAAGGACCTGCAAAAACCGATCTTTTAGTCAAATTCTGAGTTTTCTACTTCATATTAGGACTTGATGTGGAGAATAGTGGGATTTACATCCTACATCTACTGTGTGACGATTGAATCAAAATCTGAAACTCGTTCCCCCGGCGACACAAACTTTGTCAAATTCTGCTAAA
>JAGKQL010000049.1:6786327-6848880 GCA_018398635.1 Cyprinodon brontotheroides | reverse complement strand
CACCAACTATTCCTGTTTGTCTGTATTTGATGTTATTATAGTTCGGCTGGATTCAGATTTTCCAAAGACTTTAAAGCTAATAATGACTTTACAGTTAATAATGTATCATCCCCTCTTAAATCCAATCATATATGGACTGAAAATGAAGGAAATTTCTAAACATCTCAAACGATTGGTCACTCGAGCCAAACAATGCTGATATACAAACAATGCATTCATTCTAGACAGTAATGTTGTGATCTACATTGATTTACTACTAAGGGATATTATTTATCTCTTTTTCCAGTCAAGTGTTTTTATTATCTTTTAAAATAAATAATTAAAATTCAAATAAAACAAATTATTTCATTTTTTACTATCACATATTGAATATCATTGCTTGTTATCTTTTGTCCTGACATTTATGGAAATTGTTTCATGCAAAAAAAATAAGCGGTTGTAAAATTTTGAGTTTTTGATAAGTTATAAAGAAACTGAAGCTATTATCTAATCATCACATGATATTTATTGCTTATTTAAATGCACCTTTTTATATTAATAGCTAAAAATATGTATTCATATGTATATAAATTGTCAGGGTTCCTGTGTGTGGGTTAGTGCGAGTTGTGCATCTCTATTATCGAGGACCTTTGTGGAGAACCTGGGTGGCCTACACAGGTGAAAGTAATCTTTATAATAGTAGTGCTGGGCTATAGAGAGGACCAGAGCCTTCATTCAGTGCTGGTTCCTTGTGTGTTGAAGATGTTTATTTGCTTCCTAGTCTCTTTCTTCCCTCGAGTATTTTTCCTGACGTTTATGTCATGGTTTTATCTAAAGCTCGGACGCACATGCAGTGAAGCCAAACAGAGAGACACAGAGTAAAAGTTTGAACGGGTTTTATTGAAGAGTATGTTGAGTTCGGTGCAGAGTTCCTCAGAACTCTGCTCGGCCGGGAAACTGGAAGATGAGGGGAAGACAGACCGTTAGGATTCAGGCTCAGTGGGGAAATTGGAGTTGTTAATCTTGAAGGAGGAGGATTTGTAGCCACTCACGCGTTCCAGAGAAGAAGGGACACGAGACTCCAGTCTGTGTGTTGGTCTTCCAGAGTTTGTTTGATTCGGTGGAGGACGAACAGGGTTTACCCAGAACTCGGACGGAGTGGAATGATGCAGCCGCTGGCTGCAACCTCAGTTTTCCTGTGGTACTTGAACGGCTCGTGGTGAAGATGACTTCCTTACTCAGAGAGTAATCTCAGCGCGGTTTCAAAGGTGGCTGGATCCAAATCTTCTATTTGGAATCCGTCGCTCAGTGTAAGACTCAGTTGATTCCACTTGGGAGAAGGCGGTCCGAAAAGGTACAGTTTGCAGGAAGGCTTCCTGCCAGTAAGGCAAAGAACAAACAAAGTTGAGACTCAGGGAGAAACAAGAGCTCAGTAAAACTCAGCTTGGCTAGAGGACAAAAACTCAAAATGCAAAAAAACTCAGATTAGACTCAGCATAAACAAGGCTTGGCTAGAGTACCCCAAACTGGCAAACACTCTGGCGTTGAAGTAGTGGCAACCAGCAGCTTAAGAGCAGTCTGGTGATGAGGCAACAGCTTGCAGGTGTGTGAGGAGGCAAACCGGAGCCAGGCACCTCCTGGTGGTGGAAGGGAGAAACACAAAAAGACAAAACACACAGACCAACACAAAACTGGATTCAGACAGTATTTCAGTTTCCAAAGCATCTTCAGGACCGTTTAACCTTCCCAGCGTCCATTACAATATTGCCACCACATGAACGGTGTAGGCGGGTGGCTATCAATGTGTCCAAAGGGGGGCTCAGCGGAGGGCACAGAGTGATTCGCATTTTAGATTGCAGGCATGATCTGGGGACATGCTTTGAAGCGGTGGGATGGATGCGTAAGAGTGATCTGAAAGCGCGAGACCGCAGATTCCCCCGGCATGGTCCTTTCCACCTCATAAGGAGCAATGAATTTAGGGGACATTTTCCTGGACATGGATTTAAGGGGGATGTCACGAGTGGAGAGACAGACCTTCTGGCCCGGGCGATAGGAAGGGGCAGCTCTCCTCCTACGATTAGCCCACCGTTGATTCTGCTGGGAGGTCCTTCCCAGGGCCATCCTGGCCCGGTTCCAGAAGGTCCGACAGCGGCGGATGTGCTGTTGTATGGAGGGAACGGCAATGTCTGCCTCTTCTGAGGGAAAATGGGGTGGCTGGTATCCAAGGGAGATCTCGAAGGGAGAAAGACCAGTAGCTGTAGAGACATTAGAGTTATGGGCGTATTCCACCCAGTTCAAAAGTTGACTCCAATTCAAAGGCTCTGATTCTGAAAGACATCTGAGGGTGGTTTCTAGCTCTTGATTCATTCTTTCCACCTGTCCGTTGGATTGAGGGTGGTAACCGGAAGTGAGAGAGACCTTGGCCCCAAGCGCCGAGCAAAATCCCCTCCACACCTGGGAGATGAACTGCGTGCCGCGGTCAGACAGGATGTCCAGGGGAATCCCATGAAGGCGGAAGACATGTTTTACAAGAAGCTGTGCAGTCTGCATGGCAGTGGGTAGTTTTTTCAATGGGACGAGATGACAGGCCTTGGAGAAACGATCTATAATAGTAAGGATGGTAGTCATACCTTTGGATGTGGGGAGTCCAGTTACAAAGTCGATAGCGATGTGAGACCAGGGTCGCTTGGGGATTGGTAACGGTTGAAGTAGACCAGAAGGTGGTTGATGAGAGTGCTTGTTGCGTGCACAGGTGGGGCAGGCCAGAACAAACTCCTTGACATCCTTCAACAAGGAGGGCCACCAAAAACGACGACTTATTTGGGCAACCATTCTGCTTATCCCTGGATGAGCAAAGAACTTGGAAGAATGCATCCAGTTAATAACTCAGGCCCGTAAGGAGGTAGGTATATACATACAGTTGGATGGCCCAGTGCCAGGATCTGGTTCAGTCTGTTGGACCTGTTTGATTAAATCCTCAATCTCTCAGGTAACCGCAGCGACACAGCAGCTAGGAGGCAGGATGGGAGCAGCCGACTCCTCAGATTCGTCCAGGGAAAACTGCCTAGAAAGGGCTTCCGGTTTCACGTTCCGAGAGCCAGGGCGGAAAGAGATTGAGAGGTTGAACCGGGAGAAAAATAATGACCAACGAGATTGACGGGGGTTCAGTCTGTTAGCAGATTGAATGTAGGAGAGATTCTTGTGATCAGTCCAAACCTGGACCGGGTCTACATTTTTCTTTCCGCTGGAGTGAGTCTGCGAGAGAAAAAGGCACAGGGGTGTAGCTTGTTATCGGTACCGGCAACTTGGGAGAGAACAGCTCCAACTCCAGAATTTGAGGCGTCCACCTCCTCACAAACTGTCTGAAGAGATCTGGCTGAGTGAGAACAGGAGCAATAGCGAAAAGTCTCTTATGGTGAAAAAAGGCTACTTCAGCCTCAAGGGACCAAACAAAGGGGACCTTGGAAGACGTCAGAGCAGTCAGAGGAAGAGCTGTTTGTCTGTAGTTGCGGATAAAACTTCTGTAGAAGTTGGCGAATCCCAGGAAACGTTGGAGCTGCTTACGGGTCTCTTGGGTTGGCCTATCTAAAACGGCTTTAATCTTTTCTTCAGTGGGTCTTACCTGTCTGCCCTCAAGGATGAATCCAAGGAAGGAAACAGATGGTCTGTGGAATTCACACTTTTCTGCTTTTACGAAAAGCTTGTTTTCGAGCAGGCGTTGGAGGACCTGGCGGACATTGATCTTGTGCTCAGATAGGTTCTTGGAAAATATGAGGATGTCATCAATATAGACAAAAACAAAAACATTAAAAAAATATCTCAGAACATCGTTGACCAAAGCCTGGAAACAGGCGGGAGCATTAGTTAATCCGAAAGGCATTACCAGGTACTCAAAGTGTCCAATGGGAGTTTTGAAGGCGGTTTTCCATTCGTCTCCCTCCCTGACGCGGAGAAGGTGGTATGCGTTTCTGAGATCCAGCTTAGTGAAAACTGTAGCTTCTTGGATGGGTTCAAAAGCTGAAGACAACAAGGGCAAAGGATATTTGTTTTTTACAGTTATTTGGTTCAAACCTCTGTAATCTATACAGGGTCGCAGGGATCCATCCTTCTTTCCCACGAAGAAGAAACGCGCTCCGAGGGGACAAGATGAGGGATGGATTATGCCGGTAGCAAGGGAATCTTTTATGTACTTCTCCATGGCCTCCCTCTCAGGTTTGGAGATGTTGAAAAGGCGACTGCTGGGCAGATGAGCTCCAGGAAGCAGGTCAATGGCACAGTCGTGTGGTCTGTGGGGAGACAGAGAACAGGCTTTGGATTTACTGAAAACCTGGGAGAGGTTGTGGTAGTCAGCAGGTACGGAAGAAAGATCAATGGTGTCTGACTCAAGGGGTTCCTGAACCTGAAATCCTGGGGGAACAGCAGATCTGAGACAGTGCGAATGACAATCAACAGACCATGAATCCACATGTCTGTTGGTCCAGTTAACAGAGGGATTGTGAGCCTGGAGCCATTCAAATCCCAAGGTTAAGGCAGAGCTAGCTGTAGGGAACACAAAAAGGGAGATGTTCTCAATGTGGTTACCAGAAACTGTTAGCTGCAGAGGTGTTGTCTGATGGGTTATTTGGGGCAGATCTCTGCCGTCCATGGCAAAAACACGAAGAGGACTCTGTAGAGGAATAAGCTCTATTCCCATCTGTTGAGCGAAAGTTGAGTCAATTAGATTTCGTTCACAGCCAGAATCAATCAGAACCGATAAAGAGACTGAGCTATTATTTAGCTGTAACGATGCAGGAAGGAGAAGACGAGGTGAGGAGGGAGAAATCTTCTGGTCCGCCAGTAGCCCTCTCTCTACTGGTGGACCCTGGCTTTTCCCAACAGAGGGCAAGAGCTAACAAAATGGCCCGCCTCACCACAATATAAGCAGAGTTTGGATAGCATTCTGTGTTGCTTCTCCTCAGGGCTTAATCGAAGGCTGCCTATCTGCATGGGTTCAGGTGCAGAAGGACTAGCAGGCAGTCTGACAGGAACCCTAACCCTAATTGTTTACTGGAGACTTGGTAGGAGCCATCTTGCTACTCCTCTCCTTAGCACGGGCTCGAATTCGATTATCCAAACGAATAGAGAGGTTAATTAAATCCTCGAGAGTATCAGGCTCATCTAAGATGGCTAATTCATCCTTGATAGATTCACAAAGTGCCTGGGAAAATACCCCTTTAAGGGCTGCTTCATTCCAGCCTGAAGCGGCTGCCATAATTCAGAAATCTATGGCGAACTCAGAAACTGTTCTCTGTCCTTGTTTAAGCTTCAACAATTCACGAGAGATTACTGTTTTGTCAGTCTCATGGTTGAAAGTTTGCTTAAACTCCTTGAGAAACTGATCATAAGTGCATTCGTAATTGGATGAGGAGGAAAATCTTATCTCAGCCCAATCCAAGGCTCGGTCTGTGAGATGAGATATTATACATGATATCTTAGATAAATCCTGGAGGAACTTACTTGGAGTGTGATTGAATTGGATGATACATTGCATTAAAAATCCACGAAATTTCTTGGGATCCCCATCGAACCTGGGGGGATTAGCAAGTTGACACTCTGTATGATGAGGAGGACAAAATCTGGTCAAAACCCATCAATGAGATTGCACCAAACAGGAAGTTAAATGCACAAAGGATCCGGTAGATTTCCAAATAAAATACATCCGATCTTAACCCATGATCCTTTTTAACTAGTTTAATTAGTTTCTCCCGTATGCCACGACGTAATGCATTGATCTGAAAATCAACCTCAGACGCTTAACCAACGCGCAGTGGCGAGGGTTTGATCCGTCAGATGGAGTTAAATCACAAAAGAATTCAATGTTGAATCGGGCCGCAGCTAAATGCTAGGCGATGGGTAGCAGCCTAAACGTTGCAATTTCACATAATCCTGGCGGTAGATCCGAAAAACGAAAGCAAAGACTAGCAAGCAGGTGATTATGTATGCTCTCTGTCATTGTTTCCAGATATGCTGGTTGTGTATTTAAATTGTTTTGTTTTTTTTAGTTCCTCTTTGGTCGGAAATCTGGTCAAAACCCATCAATGAGATCCCACCAAACAGGAAGTTAAATGCACAAAAGGATCCGGTAGATTTCCAAATAAAACACATCCGCTATCTTAACTCCATGATCCTTTTTTAACTAGTTTAGTGTAGTTTTTCCCGTATGCCACGACGTAATGCATTGATCTGAAAATCAACAACTCAGACGCAACGCGCGCGGTGGCGAGGGTTTGATCCGTCAGATGGAGTTAAATCACAAAGAATTCAATGTTGAATGCGAACGACGGCTAAATGCTAGGCGTTGGGTAGCAGCCAAAACGTTGCAATTTCACATAATCCTGGCGAGATCCGAAAAAGCGTAGCAAAACTAGCAAGCTGGGTGATTATGTATGTTCACTAAGTAAATATTATGTAAATAAACCTATACTTCTTCGCTATAAATGTAATCAAAACCCATTTAAATGCAGAAACTGGTTGAATTTATTGATTTTCCCACTAAAAGTTAGAGAAATCTCAGCCATGTTTATACCAAAATGTTACAGTTTCACATTATCTTGAAAAAAATCTTTGCAAGAAACGAACAAGCAAGTGAATATGTACATTCCCTGAGTAAATATTCTGGCAACAAACTATACATTTCTCACTAGAAATGTAATCAAAACTCATTTTAATGCAAAACAAACTCAAGTCATTAATCTTTCCACAAAAATGAGCGAAATGTCGGCTATATATATATATTTTTTTCTTCTCCCAGCTGGAATCTTGAAAGTCACGTGACTAGGACGTAAAACAATAGAAAGCGTATAGGGCAGAAGAAATGTAACAGTACCACAAAAATGGCCATTAATGTACCTCCACTACGCTTTGCAGTGTGGACCAACGTAGTGGGGGTACATTTTCCCATGAGACTGGTTGAGAGAGGATGCACTCAGTGTAGGCTACAAAAAAAATCATCATTAGCCACCAGTGCTAGCATGAAGTTTATGGGTAGCAACACCTGTGTTTACTAAACTAACTTTACCATGGAACATTAACCAACATATTTTTATTGGGGTTATGTAATCTTATCATGTTCATCAAGGGGTTGGTTGGTTTATCCTATCATTACCAGACATCCCAAGTTCCAAAAACTAATTTCAGGGAGATGCTTATACCCCCATCCCTGCCTCCCGGTGACAACAGACCCACACCATGCCCCATACATACTCAATGCCAGCAACTTTTCAACAACTTTTTATTAACTAACAGTTATTTCTTAAACACTAAACAGAACAGTATTGGTCTTTTATTTTTAATACTTTCGATCTTGTAGCCTTGAACATCGGTTGTGCTTTCTGTTTTTCATGGAACTTCAGCATACAGTGCACCTCGCCACAGTGTCATCATTCCTCACCATGGCCGGTTCTAGACAGGGGCCAATGGGGGCCAGTGCCCCTGTAGATCATGTCCTGGCCCCTGTTATGGCCCCTGTACTGAAGACATAATACTTAAAAGAAATTCTAATAATGATCTGGACTGGAACAGATATGGTTACTGATAGGTCATTTGGATCTATTTCATTGTTTCTTTACAAATTCTGATTTACTAATTATTCAAAAACAATAAGGTGATAGTTTCAGTGGTACTGAGATAGGATCCCAGTTTTCATCTGTCAAATGTTTTTTTTTTCCCACAAAAAATAAAAAAAAATCTATAATTTTTACAGATGAATTCAACAGTTCTTGTTGAGTTCAAATTTATAGAAAACTAGTTTTAACTTAAATTAAGTCAAAAATATGTAAAATTCCTAAATTTTAAATGTATATTGACCTCACAAGAAATAGAACTTTGAAAAGAAATTTCCCTTCATGCAGCTCTCTTAATATATTTAAATCTCTTTTGCCCTGTTTTTCTGGGGCCCCATGAAATAATTGACAATAATAATTGTTAGGTTTATTCAATAACGATTATAAAATTAATGTCTGTGTGTACTATAGGGCGCGTTTTTATATATACAGGTACATGTCCTCTACTACCTTTAAATACCTCTACTGCGTATTTAAAAATACAGCCGGGGCAAAACTGAGTATGTTTGTGCTTTTATTCATGTATTTATTACAAGTATTAATCAAACCTGGGAGCTGGCCGTGAGACAGACACATCGCTCTGATGACAGAGCGCTATGATCACTCCTCTGAAAAAGTTTATTGACACATAAATTAACTTAAAATGCAGTAATCTGCCGGCAGACTATGTTCGCTTTTATTCTCCTGGTGCCTGCCTCCTCGCGGCCGGCCAGAGGCTGCTGTTGAAGGGATTCCTACTGTCGGCGCACCGCTGGTATGTGGGGGTCTGAGCGCCCCGACAGAAATAATATTAGAAGGCAGGATGATAATCTGGATGAACTGACTGCAATGATTAAGTTTTCAGGTGGATTTTCTCACTTAAAACATATTAAAACTACTTTATTCCCACTGATCACAGCAAATATAGCTGCCAGGTGTATTTATTACAAAGTATTATTCAAACCTGGGAGCTGGCTGTGAGACAGACACATCGCTGATGACACAGGGCTGTGATCACTCCTATGAAACAGTTTATTGACGCATAAATTAACTTAAAATACTGAAACCTGCCGACAGAATATGTTCGCTTTTATTATCCTATTATCCTTTTATAATCCTTTAGATTATTTAGATGAAAAAACACCTACCAGCCGCCGCGGTGAACCCGGAGGCGACCTGGCCAAGAGGCTGCTGTTGAATTAAATTTTCAGGTAGAAAATAGAGCGGGAGCAAAACTGAGTATGATTGTACTTTATTCATGTATTTATTACAAAGTATTAATCGAACCCATCAAAGTCATCATCCTCTGTTTCTGAATTAAAACAGCTGCTCTAAATCAGACATGCCAATTTCCCCTTCTTCGCTGTCAGAGTCACTTTCTGCGCGGGGCGGCTCCCTGGGAAATGATGCCGCTTTTGTAAAGCTGGAACAACAGTGCCAGCAGACAGCAGTCTGCTGGCACTGTTGTTCGTAGTCCAAGCATCTACAATCCATCCGCAAACCGTGGCGTTTCCTTTCTTTGCCTTGCAGCTGTATTTGCTGTGATCAGTGGGAATAAAGTCGTTTTAATATGTTTTAAGTGGGAAAATCCACCTGAAAACTGGATAATAAAAAGCCGCAACATATTCTGCCTATAGTAAGTTAAGTTAATTTAGGCATTAATAAACTGTTTCAGAGCTCTTATATAGTGTATGCATCAGCAATGTGTCTGTCTCGCTGTCAGCTCCCAGATCAGCTTCTCTGAATGGTTGATGCGCGCGTCCAGCAGCAAAACTTCAATTTTTCCATCATCTGAGCTTGCAAGCAGCTGGCTTCAGCGTCTCATGAGCGTCAGATGCTTAAACGCCCCGACGTGCTGCACCTGCTGCGCTGCGTGCTACAGGAACTTGTTGATGCTTCTCTATATCGCTGCAGCCAACCATTGACTTTGCATGTAAACTTGCTGCTTCTGCTGCGCGCTGCTGCGTCCAGTGCGTTCACACCGATGTCGAGTCGTTGAATAACAGCAAGCACAGCTTCATTTGTTTCACCGTGTTTTCACATCAGCTGTGAGATGGGCACGCATGGAGTCACAGATTAACAGCAATGGTGATGAGTGAAAAAAACCCACCTGGTCTCCTTACATTCACCTCCCTCAGCCACTCTTTTCATCATCTCCTCAGTGAGGTGGGTTCTCAAAAGTCCGCAGTAACAACACACATAGGGCGCACCGCATTAAAGGCGCTACCGCGTACATTTTGAGGGGAAAAAAGACGTTTATATGCGCCTTATAGTCGTGAAAATACGGTATGTATACAGAGTGAATCATTTTCTGTATTTTTATATGAAATGTTTGGAAACCCCTGAGCTAAAAGAAGCCTGAAAAAGCCTGAAGCTTGAAGTGACACATTTTGATTTCTAAGTAATTGTCCAAGCAAACTGTTGTGTTGTAGTACTTGAGATCTGTCTTGGTGTTGAGACCAGTCTTGAGAAAGTATTTTCAAGTTCTTTGTCTCATCTTGTCTCTGTCTTAAACAGGCTGGTCTCATGTTTTTTGACTAAAGTGGTCAAGACTATTCCTGAAAGGCATTGTCCATACCTTACTGATTAAAAAACACACCTGAAACGATCGCTTCAGAGGTTGTTGGTTTTTTTTTTTTTTCGTTCCTTTGCATCCAGTTTGTATTTAATAGCCCAAACAGTCCAGGGACTTGTTTTAAATTGGCTAGTACTGATTCATCACACTTTACCTGATTTCTGTCATGGTTTTGCCCTTTGTGGACTTCTGTTTGGGTTTCTTTGGTAGTTACCGATCTGTTGTTACAATGTTTTAATTTGAGAAACTGGATCTTCTCACAGTTCTTTTTCCTGTTTGGTGCGATTGCAATAGCAGATCTTGACCTGGCTGGACCAGAGCGGAGCCTGAACGTTTACAGTATGTTTGGCTCAACCTGCTGCTGTGAAGCAGGTTTTTCCACCATGAACAGAATCAAAAATAAATATGGATCCTGGCTCATGAATGAGCACCTTGATATGTGCTTTAGAATGGCTTTGTCTCCATTCAAACCCAGGTTTAAAGCCTTGCAGGGCAGCCCTAAAGCCCACTGCTCTCATTAAGCCAGAAACAAGGTCAGTTCACGTGTTTTATAAAATATGCCAATCAAGAAATTATCTGTATACCAAACATAAAGACTGTTGTTCTCTACCTCAAAAAACTCAAAACCTCAAAAGATTTTTAACATTTTCTTTTTTTTTATTTTTATTTTTTATATATATTTTTTATTTACAAATTCAATGTATAACATGGATGTATAAACACCTCATTTTATTTCAGTGTTAAATTCTGATTAAAGTAAAAGATCATTAAAAATGTCTCCGGACCTTTACTGACTGATGATTTTCTTTATTCGGACTCTGCTGATTTTTTATTTGTTACCCCTGGTTTTAATGTTTCTAAATATCTATTTCATGTCATGTGTGTCACACTCTGGGTTCTACCCGGATGCAGGCCAGGTTTTCTCTCTCTCTCTCCTCAGCAGGGATGGACGGGCAGGTGCACTACCTCTGAGCTGATCACCACCCTTCTTAAGGAGCTGGAACCAGGAGGAGGGCGTCAGTTCGTTAACGCCACTACGTTGGTACAGACCTAACACAAACCTAGTCCTTGTGATTCTCAAAACCCTTGTCTAAATCCAGCTCTGAACCTTTTCCTGCAGAACCCTTGTTTCTGACCGCTGGACCCAGCCGCGAACCATAGACCTTGGACCCCCCGCCTGAAAACAAACAGGAACCCGAGAGGGGGAGAGAGGGATCTCAGGTAATCCACCACTCAGCCCTCCTACCTGTGATCACCTGCCTGTCCACCCTCGAACCACCAACCAGGGAGAGAGTACTGGTCAGCACTCAGACCAACGGGGACACTTCCCCCCAAGATCGGACCACAGCCTCTCTACAGTGAGTGTCAGCCCACCATAATCCTCCAGCAACAGTTTCCTCACATTCACCAGTCTCATCTTTTCTGCAGAAGCCCAGAGGAACCTGACCAGACCATACAGCTTCCTGTTCACATCCACTATCTTGTTTTTTTTCAATAAATCTCTTAAACCTTCTCCTGCCTCTGTAGTTGCTCTCGTCCAGAGTCACCTTCAATTATGACAGAACGAACTGACCAACCTGACTCTGATGAGCAGCTACGGAGTGCGATTTCCCATCAGGGCCTGTTACTTGGCCAGCATGAAACCCTCATTCAAACCATGGTCCAGCAGCAAACTCAAGTTATGCAGACAATGAGCACTCTCACCCACGAGCTTCAGGATATGAAATCCATGCTGAACTTAAACCAACCTACCTCCGTTTCTCCTCCAGCTCCAAGGCCTCCCGCCATATCCGCTCTGTCGCCCGTTCCCGGAGTCGGTATCTCTATACCAGTCCCCGAACCGTTTTCAGGTGATCTGAGTAAGTCCAGAGGGTTCCTTCTCCAATGTTCTTTGGTTTTCAGTCGCTCCCCACAATCTTTTCCGGATGACGCTCATAAGATAGCTCATATTGTTGGTCTTCTTAGAGATCGTGCTCTTAGATGGGCAGAATCTTTTATTGATGAGATCTCAATCTATAATTACTCCTACGCTGAATTCTTAGATCTTTTTAAAAAGACCTTTTCCTCTTCTCTTAGCGAGGAGGAGGCCGGCAAAAGATTGTGGGAGCTGAAGCAGGGAAACCTTTCGGTTGCTGACTTCAGCATCAACTTCCGCACTCTGGCCGCTCAGGCTGCGTGGGACAGCCGCGCATTAAAGACGGCTTTCCTCAACTCTCTCTCGATAGCCTGGAGGGGCTAACTGATCTAGCCGTTCGGGTAGACAAACGCCTCCGTGAGAGGACTCGTGAGAGGACTCGTGAGAGGCGGGGCCAGGACAGCTCTCCTGCTCAACATTCCAGTCTTCCGGTTCCTGTGGTGTCACATCAATCACAGCCGTCTGTCTCTGGTAGTCAGCCTATTGATGAGCCCATGCAAATTGGCAGAGCCCGGTTATCTACCAAAAAAAGAACAGCGATTCAGAAATAGAAGGTGCCTTTACTGTGGTGCTGCTGGTCATTTCTGTTTGTCTTATCCCCTTCGCTCAAAAGACCTGGCCCACCAGTAGTTCAGGGAATACTGGTGGGCACATGCTCCGAGACTCCCAGTTCTAGGTTCCTGCTACAGGCTGTAATTTGCCTGCAGGAAAAGCAGCACCCAGTTTCCGCCTTGGTTGACTCCGGTTCCGAACAAAATCTCATCGATCCAGCCTTAGTTAAACATTATAATATTCCGGTCCGTACTTTACCATCCCCTGTTTCCGTCACAGTCCTTGATGGTAGTCCACTAGCAACTATAACTCAGCAGACTCTCCCTTTTCACTTTATCTACTCTGGTAATCATCATGAATCCATTTCTTTTTTCGTTTTTCCTACAAGACACTCACCTATAGTTTTAGGTGAGTGTCTTTTTATATACAGTCCTTGGTTAGCTGCCTTGGTTAGCTGCTCACAACCCTCTCATTAACTGGAGAGACTCGCATATTGAGACCTGGAGCTCCGGTTGTCTGGCTACTTGTCTCCAATCTGCACTCCCTCACACCTCAGCTATTTCTGTACTTCCTGACGTTCCTTCTGATCTATCTAATGTGCCGCCCGAGTACCATGACCTCCACCTAGTTTTTAGCAAAGATCTGGCTCTTGGCCTTCCGCCGCATCGCCCTTATGATTGTGCTATTGATCTTCTTCCTGGGGCTCCTCTGCCTTCTGCTCGCCTCTATAAATTATCGCAGTCAGAGCTAGGTGCTATGGAGAAATATATTAATGATTCGTTAAAGGCCGACATCATTCGGCCTTCATCCTCACCCCTAGGGGCAGGTTTCTTCTTCGTTGCTAAAAAGGATAAAACATTGCGTCCTTGCATCGATTACGTGGTCTTAATCAGATTTCTGTTAAGAATAAGCATTCTCTTCCCCTCCTGGCATCAGCCTTTGATACGGTTCGGGGCGCCACCATCTTTACTAAACTGAACCTTCGAAACGCCTATCACTTGGTCCGGATTCAAGAGGGAGACGAATGGAAGACGGCGTTCAAGACCCCCATCGGCCGCTACGAGTAATTGGTCATGCCCTTCGGCCTCACTTATGCCCCAGCCATTTTCCAGGCCCTCGTAAATGATGTCCTGAGAGACTTTATTAACCAGTTTGTGTTTGTGTACATTGATGACATCCTTATTTATTCTCAGAACCCCCAACAGCATCAGCAACATGTCCGCCAGGTCCTTCAACGTCTTCTGGAGAAGCGCCTCTTCGTTAAGGCTGAGAAGTGCGAGTTTCACCAAAGAACCATCAGCTTCCTAGGCTTCATTTTCGAGGGTGGACAGGTGAAGACGGACCCTGGAAAGGTAAAGGCAGTCGTTAACTGGCCCGTTCCCAACACCCGTAAGCAACTCCAGTGCTTCTTGGGTTTTGCCAACTTTTACCGGGTATTCATCAAGAATTAAGGTATTCTTGCCTCAGCTCTCACTGCTCTGACCTCCACCAAGAATGTCTTCCAGTGGTCCCCTGAAGCTGATCAGGCATTCCGCCTCTTAAAGGAGAGGTTTTCACAGGCTCCCATCCTCACCTACCCTGAACCGTCAGCTCAGTTCACATTGGAGGTGGATGCCTCCAAAGGTCCCATCGTCCCTGAATTTTGTGTGGTTGGAGCCATCACCTGGGATCTTGAGAACAGAATTAAAAAAGCCCAAGAAGGTGAACCATATCCAGGTGGTGGTCCTCCCCAGAGACTCTATGTTCCTTCTGCTGTTCGCTCTCAGGTTATTCGCTGGGGGCACTCATCTAGATTCTCTGGTCATCCTGGTTCCGGTCGCACCATCGCCTTAATCCGGCGATATTTTTGGTGGTCAGTTCTTAATAGAGATGTTGTGGAGTTTGTGTCAGCATGCTCTGTGTGTGCCAAAAACAAGGGTTCCAGTAGACCTCCTGCCGGTTTGCTCCAACCCCTACCCAGACCCAGCCAACCCTGGTCCCACATAGCATTAGACTTTGTTACTGGCCTTCCCCCATCTAACCGCAAGACAGTTATCCTTTCAGTTATCGATTGTTTCTCTAAAGCCTGTCACCTGGTGGCCTTGTCCAAGCTCCCTTCTGCTCATCAGACTGCCCGGTTGTTGTTTAACCATGTCTTTAAACTCCACGGGTTGCCATCAGAAATAGTCTCAGCCCGCGTGACTTCTGTGGGTGTTTTGGGGCTAAAGCCTCCCTCACGTCTGGGTTTCACCCCCAGTCTAACGGGCAGTGTGAGCGGCTTAATCAGGAACTGGAAAACACCCTCCGCTGTCTCTGCTCTCACAACCCCAGCACCTGGAGTCAACATCTGGCCTGGGTGGAATACTCGCATAACTCCCATGTTTCCGCGGCTACCGGTTTATCCCCATTCGAGGCATCTCTTGGCTACCAGCCTTCTCTCTTACTTTCAACCTTCCCTGACTCAGTCTTACCTTCGCCACCTTTGCCGTTGTCGTAGGGTCTGGGACCAGACGCGGGCAGCCCTTGAACGTGCCTCTTGCCGGGATAAGAGCTTTGCTGACCGCAAACGCATCCCTGCCCCCGCTTACACCTCTGGGCAGGAGGTTTGGCTCTTTCCCAAGGACTTTCCCTTAAAAGCCATGTCCAGGAAGTTAGCTCTCAGGTTTCTCGGTCCTTTTAAAATCGACCAGATTATTAGTCCCACAGCTGTCCGCCTTAAGCTTCCTCCGCACCTCCGTGTCCATCCTACGTTTTATGTCTCTCAGATCAAGCCTGTCATCTCCAGTCGGTGGGTCCCTCCGACCAGACCCCCTCCTCCCACCCGAGTGGTTGATGGTCACCCGGCTTTCACGGTCCGCAAGATCGTGGCCTCCAGGTGTCGTGGCCGCGGATACCAGTACCTTGTGGATTGGGAGGGTTATGGTCCCAAGGAACGGTCCTGGGTTCCTCGTTCTTTTATTCTGGATCCTGATTTGATCTCTGCCTTTGAGGCTTCCTCCTCCGGGCGGCCGCAGGATGGACGGGCAGGTGCACTACATCTGAGCTGATCACCACCCTTCTTAAGGAGCTGGAACCAGGAAGAGGGCGTCAGTTCGTTAACACCACTGCGTTGGTACAGACCTAACACAAACCTAGTCCTTGTGATTCTCAAAACCCTTGTCTAAATCCAGCTCTGAACCTTTTCCTGCAGAACCCATGTTTCTGACCCCTGGACCCAGCCACGAACCATAGACCTTGGACCCCCCGCCTGAAAACAACCAGGAACCCGAGAGGGATCTCGGGTAATCCACCACTCAGCCCTCCTACATGCGATCACCTGCCTGTCCACCCTCGAACCACCAACTAGGGAAAGATTACTGGTCAGCACTCAGACCAACAGGGACACTTCCCCCCAAGATCGGACCACAGCCTCTCTACAGTGAGTGTCAGCCCACCATAATCCTCCAGCAACCGTTTCCTCACATTCACCAGTCTCATCTTTTCTGCAGAAGCCCAGAGGAACCTGACAAGACCATACAGCTTCCAGTTCACATCCACTATCTTGTTTTTTTCAATAAATCTCTTACACCTTCTCCTGCCTCTGTAGTTGCTCTCGTCCAGAGTCACCTTCAATTATGACAATGTGCGCCATCCAATGCAGATAATTAACACCATCCACATTTAGTGAAAACTAGTTTAATTGGATGAGTCGTATAACGCAAACACTCATTGGTTAACTATTCATCAAATTTAAACTTTTATTTACCAGCCCCAGGCCTATAGGTTCCCCTGGTCTTCCATATTTTCCCAAAGACTTAATTCTAAATGCAAGGACCTGCAGTAAACCGATCTTTTAGTCAAATTCTGAGTTTTCTACTTCATATTAGGACTTGATGTGGAGAATAGTGGGATTTACATCCTACATCTACTAACTATGTGACGATTGAGTCAAAATCTGAAACTTGTTCCCCCAGCAACACAAACTTTGTAAAATTCTGCTAAGCAGTTATGTTTTGATTACATCACAGGTATCCCAGGCAAACCCCTCTGTGTGTTTGGACTGTGGCTAAAGACCAGTGATCCAATCAGAAGAAGCTCTGTTCATATGATATATCCCTGCACTTGCTGAAATTCAGATATAATTCTTAACTTTTAGATGGAGGATCACAACTCATTTTCTTGTCCTTCCTAGAAGAAGCAGTACTCACAACTTAACTTGCTTGGTTCCACACAGTTTGTTTTTTATAAATCTATGATTTTTACCTGCCTTTGGCCTACTACTGCTAGGTAATGAATTATAAGCTTAAGATCTATATCTGTAAGACCCTTGTGCCATACAATGTGGTCGTAATTGTTAGAACCCAGACCTACTAATATATACTTGAGTTAAGCAGTTGTGTTTACTTAGTTTCATTAAATGATTTTTGGAGTTAAACTAACTTTTAATTGTTGTTTATTAAGTTTATTAGTCTGATTACTATACCCAAACTTAGATTTGCAATTTTTCCCACAACTTTGCCTATGCTGAAAGAAAACATATGTGCTTTAATGCTTCTATGAGTGTTCTTAATAGATATGTATTTTAAATCTGTGATAAATTGAATAATTATTTAATGTAAATATACTTTTATAACCTGAACCAGAACATGCTATATGTCACTACTTTGTCATTGATATTATCTGCCTGCTGATCTCTGCTTATTTGGCTGCCTAAATGGATGAGGGTTTTAATGTAACTTATATAATTCTTGGTGGACACATGGAAGTGGAAAAATACAGATATCTTTATTTTGTTATTATTCTTACTGTATATGTTCTTATAATAAGCTGTAACTCCACTATAGTGTGGCTGATTTGGACTCACCGGAACCTCCATGAGCCTATGTACATCTTTATCGGGGCTTTGTTAATCAACTCTGTTCTTTGGAGTACTGTTATCTACCCTAAACTTTTGATTGATTTTCTGTCTAAAGAGCAGACCATATCATACTCAGCTTGTGTTTTACAGTTTCATATGTTTTACTCTTTGGGTGGGTCAGAGTACTATCTTTTGGCAGCTATGGCCTATGACAGGTATGTTTCTATATGTAAACCTCTACAATATCCAACTATAATGAGTAAATCTACTGTCAGTATTCTTCTGATTTTAGCTTGGACTCTGCCGGCCTCTCAGGTTGCAATACCAGCTGGACTGAGTGCTAATACACAACTCTGCAGTTTTACCATAAGGAACATCTTTTGTAATAATACAATTTACAAACTGCAGTGCATCATCACAAAAGCACAAATGATACGTTATATGTTGATTTTAGTAACTGTTTTAATCATGCCTGCTTTTTTCATACTATTCACTTACGCACGTATCCTTAGAATATCCTACCGAAGTAGCAGAGAAGTGAGAAAAAAAGCAGCACAGACATGCTTACCTCACTTAATTGTTTTGACCAACTTTTCCTGTTTGTTTGTATTTGATGTTATTATAGTTCGGCTGGATTCAAATATTCCAAATACTTTAAAGCTAATAATGACTTTACAGTTAATAATCTATAATCCCCTCTTCAATCCAATCATATATGGACTGAAAATGAAGGAAATTTCTAAACATCTCAAACGATTGGTCACTCGAGCCAAACAATGCTGATATACAAACAATGCATTCCTTCTAGACAGTAATGTTGTGATCTACATTGATTTACTACTAAGGGATAGTTTATTTATCTCTTTTTTCAGTCAAGTGTTTTGATTATCTTTTTAAAATAAACCATTAAGATTCTAATAAAACTAATTATTTGCTATTTTACTATCACATATTGAATATCATTGCTTGTTATCTTTTGTCCTGACATTTATGGAAACTGTTTCATGCAAAAAAAAAAAAATAAGCGATTGTAAAATTTTGAGTTTTTGATAAGTTATAAAGAAACTGAAGCTATTATCTAATCATCACATGATAATTATTGCTTATTTAAATACACCTTTTTATATTGATAGCTAAAAATATGTATTCATATGTATATGAATTGTCAGGGTTCCTGTGTGTAGGATTGTGCGAGTTGTGCATCTCTATTATCTAGGACCTTTGTAGCCTACACAGGTGAAAGTAATCTTTATAATAGTGCTGGGCTATTAATCAGATATTATTTCGGCTGGTATATATTGTTTATGACACACAGTCCTACTAACTATGTGTTAGAACAATAGATGAAAGAGTGATTCGAGCACTAATCATGGTCAAACAGATAATTCTGCAAATACATGGAATAAATTCACCACAAATTCAGATAAAAATATAAGAGTTTATAAACAAAAATCATTCAGCTCCAAGTCAAACATACTTCAGTTGAAAAGTCTTAACTAAACTATTAAAACTCAACTAAACTAAAACTACTATGTACAAAGAGGAAGGGGAAACATGGTTGAAAACCATATTACAGTTTAAGATGGATTTTGTGTTTGAAAACCAAAGTTTATCTGTAAGAATTTAGGATATAATCAAATTAGCTTTTCACTAATTTAGAGAAATTGTAATGTTCTCAGACCAATTCACAATGCAAATCCATGAGGTGAATAAAACAATATTTGGCCAAGTAATGTTTTATTAAATGATTTGCTTCATCAGGAACCAGTAACCTTTAGTTAAATGATCCTTTAACCTCTTTGAAATAGCGAGCAGCGAATAGACATGAGGATTTCATTAAATTACTTTTGGTCATACTTGGTAATGGAAATGGAAATGCAATGAGCATATGGACTTACAGCTGTTTATGAGTCAAAATTGCATCCTGTTCTCTGGTCATCATGTCAAGATAATCATGTCAAGAAAATATGGGCACTGGTTCCCAATGTCCAAAACCACGATCATGGCACATGGCACAACAAAAATAAAATACGACTGTAGATCTGCAGTGCTACCAAATATTTTAACCCATGTAGAGGCTTATTTATTTTAAACAAATTTGTGACACAGATGCCGAGGTGGGGAGTAGAAGCCACACTACATAATGATTTTGCACAGATATTGAATTTCTATTCATTTTAAACATACATCATAGTACAGGCTTATCACAAGCATTTAAACCTGCAGTGTTATTTATGCTTGCACTGATTAGCCACCACTATACATAAATAAACGACTATCCTTTTTACATTACCTATTACATTACCTATTGCCTAGAAGGTTAAATGTAATTCAGCATAATATAGAGGAATATTATAGTGATGAAACTACTGGATATTGTAAAACTTTTATTTAAGACAGAAGTCACAAACTTAAATTCTCCAAGGCCGCTGTCCCACTAACCACAGACTTTGATTGGAAATAAGATGCTTTGACGTCTAAAATGCATTCAGTGTCGCACCATAACATTAAATAATTTTCAGGTGTGCAGACCTTAAGGCTAGCAGGCCCCTCACTTGATAAGAAAATCTTTCCCACAAGCTAGGATATGACACTCATGAGAAGTCCCAAAGTTAATAATGACAACCACATATCACTCCCCAAGCTTAATGAAATAAAGCTTCTCTATTGAACCTCAAATGCTTGAGGTTCTTGTTGACATTTTGCTAATCTGTGATGTTTATAGGCATTTGGATTTTTAAAGTGCAGCTACTTAAACTTGTGCCAGCCTCTCTGAAAAAAAAGATATCAAAAGGAAAAAAAAAACATAAGCAGCTGTTAAAGTTGACTTCATTCTTTTGAAGTTCTGCAGACGACGGATCAGATTGTCCATGACCATGCTAATAGCTTAGCCGCTGAGCTAACCCGCTCATGCTAGCAGGCTAACACATGCTGCAGTGAGTCACTAATCAGGTGGATCTACCTGAGCTACCTGAGCTACGGCTACAACGCTGGGCTGCTGCGGCGACAACACCTGACCTGCGGCTACAACACCTGTGGTGGATCTACAACGCTGGGCTGCTGTTGCTAAGAGAACACCTAGCGGCTGAAACAACACTGGGTTCCCACTACAACATCTGACGGGCGGCTACAACGCTGGGCGGCTGGGCAGCATCAACTTGTTCAGATCAAACGGAAATGTCGAAAAGAGGTACGAAGCAAAGCCGATCTATGACAGAGGAAGAGTTTGAGGAGATAAAGAAATCCTTGGATTTTATGTCTGATGAGATAGCAAAACCTCACAACCACAAAAACTTATAATGAACTTAATGGGGGAGGTTAAAGAATTGAAGAGACAGAATGTAGAGAAAGACAAGCAAATAGCCTTCCTGGAACATCGTGTGGCTGACTTGGAACAATACAGTCGAATGAACGATGTAATAATTACTGGGTTGGAAATTAAGTCTAGGTCATATGCCCGGGCCGTGACAGAGGCAAACAATACTGAAGAAAGGGACGAAGAGCAAGGAACTTTTGAAAAACAGGTAATTTCATTCTTCAGTAACAAGGGAATCAGCATTGATAATAATGACATTGAAGCTTGCCATCCACTTCCGCAAAAAAACAAAGGAGTTAAACCTGTTATTGTAATGAGGTTTAAAAACAGGAAACACAAAAATGAACTCCTAAAACAAGGGAGAAAATTAAAATGAGCATCTTACCAAAATTAACGCAGATATAGCAAGGCGAGCACGTTTTCTCAGGAAACAAAAGAAAATACAGTCAAAATGGACCTCAAACTGCAGGGTTTATATCAAATTAAACGGGTCACCAGAGGAAGCCAAGGTACTGATCATTAGACAAATTGAAGAGTTGGATAAATATCAGCGAAACAGGACAACCAGGCAACTTCTGATCAACTTTCTGAAATCCAGTAATAAAATGTAAATTTACACATGAATATAGACACAGATATTGACCCAGACAACAATTTCCTTGATTATTTGACTGACAATTGTCATTATTACACTGATGATAACTATAGCCAATGCTTTAATTCAGATCAAGAAATGTCAATTATTCACTTCAATAGCCGTAGCCTTTATGCTAATTATGAAAATATCAAAGAGTATTTATATCAACTAAAAAAGTCATTCAGCGTCATAGCAATAACAGAAACCTTGCTCACCTCTGAGAGGGGAGCAGACTTCCCACTTGAAGGGTATGTGTTTATTTATATAAACTGAAAGAATAAAAAAGGTGGCGGTGTAGCGTTGTACATAAAAAATGAACTCAATTATAAGGTGGTTAAAAAACTGTCAGTGTCAGTTGATGAAGTGATGGAATGCATTACTATTGAAATCCAGTTTGAGAAGCAGAAAAATATAATAGTCAGCTGTGTGTATAGAGCACCAGCATCTGACACTGAAGTCTTTACAAATTACATGAAAACATTGTTTGCTAAGATAAATCAAAAGATAATTTTCATCTGTGGAGACTTTAATATTGATATGTTGGATCCAAATAAGGTTAGAAGTACATCTAACTTTATCGACACTATGCATAGTTTAGGTTTATATCCATTAATTACTAAACCAAGTAAAATAACGACTCACAGTTCAACCCTGATTGACAATATATTTACTAATTACATGGAAAGTAAATTGAGAAGTGGACTTCTTGTAAATGACATCAGTGACCATCTTCCAGTGTTTGTTATCCTAGAAGAGGTTTGCAGAAAAATAGATAAGGGTACCAACATCACTTACAAAAGAATAATATCAGAAGACTTAATAAGAGCATTAAGAAACGATTTACAATCACAGAGCTGGAAAGTGCTGTATGAAGAAAAAAATATTGATAAGGCTTTTGAGATATTTATCAAAATATTTAAAGCATTTTATAATAAAAACTGTCCAACTGTACCTTGTAACTACAGGCAAAAAAACGAATATACAGTAAGCCAGGGATTACTAAAGGATTACAAAATGCATGTGTCATGATGGGTTAACAGAGAGGCCCAAGATGCAGAACACTGACGACTCAGAGGGAAAATTTTAACAAGTTTATTGTTGCACAAGCATGAATTAAATGAACAGTTGAACTGGTTCTGGTCTGGGACTGGTTCACTGGAGTCTGTGAGAGAGACAGTTCTGTTAGCGAAGGCTTGGTTGGGATTGATCTTGATTGAGTTCAGGCTTGTACCTTGAAGTGCGTAGAAGAGGCTTTGGGAGCGGAACTGTTGGGTCCGGAGATGATTTGTTTTCTGCAGAGTCCGTAAGCTGTTTCAGCATCTTACTTCTAGAGACGAGTTTGACCTTGGCTTGAGTTTCCAGCTCAGTATCCAGGGCTGCTTGGAAATCCAGAGAGTAAGTCTTCAGGTTTGGCTCGGAGGGCAGGCTCGGCTGGTTAAGCTCTTCCAGAGCTTCACAGGAGAAAAGCAGGTAACCTGGAAGCAGAGACAAAAAGGGTTAGAACCCAAACAGGACTCAGGAGTAACAAGGTTCTCAGAGGATCTATGGCTTAGGTGCTAACCAACTGATTACTCTTTCTTAGAGTAATGCTATGTTCACACCTAAAGCAGCAGAGGCAACGGAAGCAGCTAGTTTACATGCAAAGACAATTGTTGACGTGCATCAAAGCGCAGCAAAAGGTTCCAAAGCATGTTTTGTGCAGCAGGAGCAGCTCATCTGACCGGCTGAAGCAGCGCCTCGTGAGCTTCTGAGTATGTGACGCACAGGATGCGCTGCGAAAGCAGCAGCTGGTGGAGTTGGAAAAAATTTAACTTTTGCAGCTCGACGCACTACATCAACCAATCAGAGAAGCCTATCTGCAAGCTGGCAGGGAGAGAGATACATCGCTGATGATGCAGAGCGCTATGATCACTCCTCTGAAACAGTTTATTATTGCGTAAAAATCTGCCGGCAAAACAAGTTCGCTTTTATTATCCTGGTGCCTGCAATTTGGATTACGTACATGAAAAACGCCTTCCAGGCTGTGGCAAACTGCAAAGAGTTGACCGGGCCATAGGCTGCTGTTGAATGGGACTTCCTAGTGAGAGAGCACTGCGGGTGTACGGGGGTCTGAGCGGCTCCAACTGGAGAAATAATATTTAATGGCAGGATGGTAATCTGGATAAACTGACCTGCACAGATGAAGTTTTGAGGTGAACTTTCCCACCTAAAAACATTGTAACTGCTTTTTACCCACTGATCACAGCAAATGAAGCTGCAATTGTTACAGGCAAATAAAGGATGGAGTATTCGAGGAAAAATTGAAAATATCCACTGGACTTGGTTTTCAAGATTTGAAGGCGTTTCAGCCACCTCTCCAGAAAGCTTTCTCCAATTCAAATGTCTGGATCCGCAGTGAGAGTTTGAGTCTTATATGGACAAGGCCTTGTATTGCTTGGAAACAAGCAATGGTAACTGATGACTCAAACTCACTGCGGATCCAGACATTTGAATTGAGAAAGCTTCCTGGAGAGGTGGCCGACTTCAAAATCTTGAAACCAAGTCCAGTGGATATTTTTGAATTTTACGGAATGACTATGACCTGGATGACTGAGAACCTTCATCAGCAAAGGATGGAGTAGTTTCGCCCAACGCCCATCAGACCCACTTTTAAACCGTGCAGCTAGAGCAACAAAGATACTTCAGCTGTGCTATGGCAGATGCTTACCCCTTCAGGGGGTTCCACTCTGCTAGTGGGGGAAGGGGAGGGAGGGGCAGTGGGAATGATCTTGGCCTGGATGTCTTTTGTCACTTGTGTGGTGAGTTGTTTGAATGTTAATGTAGGGGAGGGATCACATCTCTGGTGGGGGGTGGGGGGTGTTGGTTGAGGGATGAGGATTTTAGAAGGGCTTCGAGTCTGGCTCCCTATCTCTGTCCTGGTCCGTGCCGTCCCCTTGGTGGTGGCTTCGGTCCGGGGTGGGGGTTCTTGCATGATGCGTGCGGGCTGGCCAGCCAGAGTTGTCTCCTTTTTTATTTAGGATGGGGGTGTTGGCTTGGGCCCTGCGCCCGGTCCCCTGGCCCCGGTGGTGCGACTGGTGGGGAGCTTATTTAATCACCACGGTCGCACCCCCCACCTTTCACATTTAGACACGTGAGGGTTTTGGGGGCCTTTCTATTGGGGAGGGGGGCGTTGGGGGCATGTGTTGGACAACCCCTTTGGTACTCCCAGTTTTAATTTCACTTGAGAGCAACACGCAACAACACCACATTCCAGCGGGCGCAGGGAGGATCGGGGTCTTCTCACACCGGCTGCCACCCGGCTGCCAGGGGTGTGAGAAGCATCTCCTCATCCTGCCTGCAACCTGGGCGTCCGTGGTCTTGGTCCAGTCACTTCTGCTCTCCCCAAAGAAGGTTCGAGGGAGGGGCGTGTAATAGCTGGGTGAAATAGTTGGTGAGTGGGGGTGGAGGGGGGCTGGGCACTTCGCCAAGTGCAGAGCCGATTCCCCCCATCCTGCTCTCCCTCCGCTGGCTTGCGCAAGGGCTCGCCGGTGCACTGGTGGAGCTCGGGTTTGGGGGTCGATGCCCGGGTGGTTACTGGCTCATTCCTGGCGGCATCTCCACGGGGCTCGGCCGGCTGGGGCCCCTGCCGGGGGGTCGGGCGCCCCTGGGGCCTTGGATCCCTGGGGTCCAGGGCCGGATTTACTTCGGGAGGGCTGGCTGCCAGGGGAGCCCGCGGACTTGTCCCCGCAGCTCCCGGGTTCCTCCGGCATCGCTGTGGCTGTGGGACTTCGGCCGGGCTGTCTCTCATCCTCTCTTGGTTGGGGTCAGACTTCCAAGGCTGGCCCCTCCTTGGTGCCTTCGTTCTTGGGGTCCCTTTGGGCGCCTGGGGCTTTGGGTCTCCCGGTGCTGGACTCAGTGCTCTGGGGGGGGGGCGCCTCTTTGGCTCTCCACAACCACTATTGAGCATTTTTTCTTTGAATAAACTTTACATGCACAAGCTGCACTCTGGACAAACAACTACAGGTGCTTGGTTCCAGGTACTCAGGAGATTCACTTCCATACAGAAAGCCCATATTCTGATCTTCAAGGTAACACAGAGTACATGTCAGATAAAATAATACCACTTCAGCGATAGTATCTAGGTGTTACTTTTATTGTATGTCTCATACCATGTCATTATCTGTTGGTTGTGCTCTGCTTTTTACATCCCTTTGCAGGTGATGAAGCAGACTTAAAATGTTTTATCTCCATCTCCCTTTTTATCTCCTCTTTCTGTCATCTTTCTTCCTTTTTTTATTCTGTTTTTCCTCTTCTGTTCTACCTACATTGCAGTGTCCATATAATCTGTAAAACTCCCCGCATTATTATAATAGAAGCCAATTTATATGCACAAAACAAGCGGAACACTATAGCAATAGCCGTACTGCTCCACTTGTGAAAGTAAAATCTGTTGGGCTCTTTTTGGCATCTGACCACCTTGTCACCCACTACAACTCTGTACTTTCCAATATTCTCAATTCCCTTGCCCCTCTCAAAACCCGGTCTGTGTCCTTTTCCTGCTCTACCCCTTGGTTTACTCCTGAGCTCCACCTCATGAAAGCCAAAGGTCGGCAACTGGAACGCCTCCACAAAACATCTGGTCTCTCCACACACAAAGAAATGAATAAAACTCATCTACTTCACTATTCAAACTTAATAGCCATTACTCAATCAAACTACTATTCTGACCTTATCTGCTCCAATGACGGAAACTCCAAGTCTCTCTTTTCTATAATGCACAAGATCTTTGACCCCCTTGATACCCTGCCTTCTTACATGTATTCTAGTCAGACTTGTAATTCTTTAATAACCTTCTTTAATGAAAAAATCTGCTCCATTCACCAGCAATTCCCCTCCTCCTGTGTAGCCAGTCATTCTCCTCCTTCCTACTGCCCACTTCTTCTAAAATTTCTGACCTCATACGCAAATCCAAGTCTTCTACCTGTTCTCTTGACCCCCTCCCCACAGCTCTGGTCAAAACCTGTCCTACCTCCCTTCTCCCCTTCATTACTTCCATTATTTATTCCTCACTCTCTTCTGGTATTGTTCCCTCACTTTTCAAAACTGCATTCTGAAAAAACCTGGTTCTGATCCCACTAACTTTAATAATTTTCGTCCCCTTTCAAATCTTCCCTTTATCTCTAAAATACTTGAAAAAATAGTGTCTGCTCAACTCCACACCTTTCTTTCCCTCAACAGTCTTTACGAGCCTTTTCCAGTCTGGTTTTCGCCCCTCTCATAGTACTGAAACTGCCCTAATAAAAATCACAAATGATCTTCTTATAGCTGCTGACTCTGGACTCCTCTCCATCCTCATCCTTCTCGATCTCTGTGCTGCCTTTGATACCATTTCTCACCCCATTCTCCTCAATAGATTATCCATTCTTGGCATCTCTCACACCCCTCTTGACAGGTTCCGCTCATATCTCTCCGACTGCACTCAGTTTATTCAACTCAGTTTATTCAACTCAAATCCTTCACATCACACCCTTCCCCTGTCACTTCTGGTGTTTCTCAAGGCTCAGTTCTTGGCCCCTCTTCATCACCTACCTCCTTCCTTGGCAGTATTTTTGGGAAATTCAACATTCATTTTCACTGTTATGCAGATGAAACCCAGCTTTATTTATCCAGTAAACCCACTTCCTCACTCCCCTCTTGTCCCTTACTAACTGCGTACTTGAAATTAAAGACTGGTTCACCTCAAACTTCCTTAAACTAAACGGTGATAAAACTGAACTCCTCCTCGTTGCCACTAAATCCACCCTATCCAAAATCTCACTACCCATTGACAACTCCTTGGTCTCCCCCTCCCCTCAGGTCAAGAGTCTGGGTGTCATCGCTTGACTCCTCCCTCTCCTTTCAGTCTCACATAAAACAAAATTACCAGGTCTGCATACTTCCACCTTCGCTTAACATTAACCGCGTCTCGATTTCTCCCTCACCACTCATACTGCCTCTGTCCTTATCCACAGCCTCATCACCTCCCGTCTTGATTATTGTAATTCTCTTCTTTTGGGCCTCCCTCATAAATCTCTCTATAAACTTCAACTTCTTCAGAACTCTGCTGCTCGTGTCATCACAAGAACCCTCCTCTTTTCATCATATTTCCCCTGTCCTTCACCAACTTCACTGGCTCCCACTTCAGTTCAGAATTCAATTGAAAATCCTTCTCTATACTTGCATAGCCATCCATAACCTTGCTCCTCCATATCTGTCAGACCTCCTTCACATTGCCACCTCCTCCCGCTCCCTTAGATCCGTCCTCCTCCATCCACCTCACTGTACCCTCAGCTCGACTTGTCACCAGAGTTCCAGAGCTGGGGAGCAGAGCGGCTGAAGGCTCTGCTCCCAAAGTTCTGGAACTCACCTCCTCACGACCCCCGCGGTATTGACTCTCTCCCCTTATTCAAAGCCAGACTCAAAACCCATCTGTTCCAGCTGGCTTATCTGTGAATACACTGCTCTTTCCCGTATCCATGAATGTTTTTATGTTTCTATATTTGTATTTTTATATTTTCAGCTTTCATTTATTTATTTTTTGTATTTTCTGTAAAGTGACCTTGAGTGTCCAGAAAGGCGCTGTTAAATAAAATGTATTATTATTATTTATTATTATCAAGACAATTATTCTTATTGCCAGTTATACCTAGATTGGCAAGGAGTGTGGAGTCTTGAAGAAGAATTTTCTTTAGTTGCACTACAAAAACTATCTAGAAATAAGTAATTAAAAAAATTAAACTGAGTGTATCTACCCTTAATTATTAGGTAAATGAGATGATTTGCCAATGGAAAGAGGTTTTTTACTTTGAAATTAAGATAATTAGATAAAATGCACTTGAAATGAGATAATACAATTTTTTTTTCTTATTTCAAATGTAAATTGTCTTGTTCCATTGGCAAATTGTCTCACTTGAGTGATGCACTCATTTTAAGAGAAAAATACTTATTTAGATCTACCTTTTTTGCAGTGTGGCCAACTGCACTCACCCTCTTCCATGGCAGGCTGAGAGTAGTGATTTTGTCCTGGGTATTTCTTAAATTATGGAGAAGGTTTGATTTGCTTATGAAGCACGTCATGCACATCAGATGCTCAGAACCTCTTGAGAAGCTACTTCGGCTACTCAGATGCATCAAGATGCACTGCTCCAAATACTCTGTAGGAACTTTTGATGCATGTAAAGCAGCTGTTTCTGCTGTGACAGTAGCGTGTGGTCTGAACGTAGCATTAGTTGAACTTTGAGTTTTCTGCTTCATATTAGAAGATGACCTGGAGAGTGGTGAGATTTACATCCAAAATATGTTAACTGTGTAAGGATTGACTCAAAATCTGAACTTGGTCCACCGTACCACACAAACTTTGTCAACTTATGCTCCACAGTTATGTTTCAATGACATCATCAGTATCCCTGGCCAAACCCCTTTGTGTGATTGGACTGTGGCAAGAGATCAGTGATCCAGTCAGAAGAAGCTCTGTTCATATGATATATCCCTGCACATGCTTAAATTCAGACATAATTCTTCATTTTTAGATGGAGGATCATAACTCTGTTTCTCGTCCTTCCAGAAGAAGAAGTACTCACAGCTTATCTTGCTTGGTTCCACACAGTTTGTTTGTTTTTTTTAACTCATGATTTTAACCTGTCTTTTTCCTACTTGTGCTAGGTAATGAATTATAAGCTTAAGATCAATGTGGTCGTAAATATTAGAACCTAGACCAAATGTTTTCTATTTTCAATTAGTCAAATATAGCAACTACTTGAGTTAAGCAGTGTTGTTTAGTTAGTTTGATTAAATGATGGAGTCAGACCAGCTTTTAATTGTTGTTTATTAAATGCATTAGTCTAATTACTACACCCAAACTTAGATTTGCAATTTTTCCTACAACTTTGCCTGTGCTACAAGGAAACGTACCTGTTTTATTGCTCATATGAGTTTTCTTAATTTCTGTATATTTTAAATCTGTCACAAATTGAAAAATTATCTAATTTAAATATGCTTTTATAACCTGAATGAGTTACATGGTAACAAAGGATCAGCAGTTTTCTCTTTTATTCCATCGCTTTTCTTCCCTCCTTCTGCTAAGAACTTAACTGCTTTGTGATTTATATATTTCAGGTATTGCCATATAATTTCCCTGGATGATCCTATGTTTTTATCCTAAGACAAACAAGATGTTATCAGTGACTTACAGAACAGAACATGCTATATGTCCCTACTTTGTCATTAATATTATCTGCCTGCTGATCTCTGCATATTTGGCTGTCTAAATGGATGAGGGATTTAATGTAACTTATATAATTCTTGGTGGACACGTGGAAGTGGAAAAATACAGATATCTTTATTTTGTGATCATTCTTACCGTATATTTTCTCATAATAAGCTGTAACTCCACTATAGTGTGTCTGATTTGGACTCACCGGAACCTCCATGAGCCTATGTACATCTTAATCGGGGCTTTGTTAATCAACTCTGTTCTTTGGAGTACTGTTATCTACCCTAAACTTTTGATTGATTTTCTGTCTGAAGAGCAGACCATATCATACCCAGCTTGTGTTTTACAGTTTCATATGTTTTACTCTTTGGGTGGGTCAGAGTTCTTGCTTTTGGCAGCTATGGCTTATGACCGGTATGTTTCTATATGTAAACCTCTACAATATCCAACTATTATGAGTAAATCTACTATCAGTATTCTTCTGATTTTAGCTTGGACTCTACCTGCCTCTCAGCTTGCAATACCAGCTGGACTGATTGCTAATACACAACTCTGCAGTTTTACCATAAGGAACATATTTTGTAATAATACACTTTACAAACTGCAGTGTATCATCACCACAGCACAAACTATACGTGATATGGTGATTTTGGTAAATGTTGCACTTATGCCTGTGTTTTTTATACTATTCACTTACATACGTATCCTTAGAATATCCTACCGAAGTAGCAGAGAGGTGAGAAAAAAAGCAGCACAGACATGCTTACCTCACTTAATTGTGTTGACCAACTTTTCCTGTTTGTGTGTATTTGATGTTATTACAGTTCGGATGGATTCAGATTTTCCAAAGACTTTAAGGCTAATAATGACTTTACAGTTAATAATGTATCATCCCCTCTTAAATCCAATCATGTATGGGCTCAAAATGAAGGAAATCTCTAAACATCTCAAACGATTGTTCACTCGGGGCAAACAATGCTGATATACAAACACTGCATTCATTCTAGACTTAGACAGATTTATTTGTCATTTTGTTTACACAAGTGTAAAACAAAAAGGAATTTCGTTTAGAAAAGCTCTCTGGACAATTTCTTTTTTTTTTAAGTGCAAATTCTAGAGCGTAATGTTGCAATCTAAATTAATATACTCATATGGGATAATTAATTTATCTCTTTTTCCAGTCAAATGAAATAATATAATTCCTTTTTTACTATCACATGTTGAATAGTTATTGAATATTCATCACTTGTTGTCATTTGTCCTTACTTTTATGCAAATTGATTCATTCAAAAAATACAAGTGGTTGTAACATTTTGAATTTTTTGATGAGTTATGAAGTAAATGTAACTATTATTTAATCATCAAATGATATAAATTGCTTAATTGAATGCACCTTATTGTATTAATAGCTAAAATATGAATTATCAGTAGCTATAAAACAAGCCAGATCATCAGGACCCTACTGTTGCTACTGACAGTAGATATAAGATGTTCATACTAACAAATTTAAGATGAAAAGAAAGGACCTCTGATATTTGAATTTTGCAGTTAAAATTTTTAGAACATTCCAGAAATGTTCTGGGGTCTCATTGATTAAAGTGGCATATGTACAACAAGCCTGCTTGAAACTGGCTTAGGTTGCTTTCCACAAAAGGTTGTGATTTATATAAAACAGAACCTGCAGTCCTCCCGAATACTAAGACCCATGCGAGGCTTATTCATTTCATACACATTTGTGAAACAGATGTCGAAATAAGCTATACTACAACATGTTTTTTTACACAGATGTTCAAATTCTCCCTATTTCAAACATCCATCATAGGACTATGATGACATCATAGGTTATCACAAGCATTTAAAACTGCAGTGTTATTTATGCTTGCACTGATAAGCCATCACTATACATAAATAAACAACTATCATTTTTACATTAATTGAAAAATGCCTATAAGCTTATATCAAAGTCAGCATAATATAGAGGAATATTATATTGATAAAAATACTGATTTAAGACAAAGGTCACAAACTCAAATTTTCGAAGGTTGCTGTCCCACTACGGTTAGATACGGTCTCCACACATTAAACTCATACTTAGACTTAGATTTATATTGTCATTTTGTATGCACAAATGTAAACAAAAAGAAATTTCATTTAAAACTGCTCTGAAGAGAAGGCGACCCGGCCAGAGGCTGCTGTCGGCGCACCGCCGGTATGTGGGGGTCTGAGCGGCTCCGACAGAGAAATAACATTGGGAGGCAGGATGGTAATCTGGATGAACTGACTGCACTGATGAAGTTTTCAGGTGTATTTTCTCACTTAAAAACATATTAAAACTACTTTATTCCCACTGATCACAGCAAATATAGCTGCAAGGCAGAGAAAGGATAGAGTAACAGCAGCGCGTCAGAGCCACTTTTGCACGGCGCAGGCAGAGCAGCAAAAGCTGCTTCAGGCCGTAGCGTCAGAACTAACTGGTACAAGCAGCAAAAAGGAAGCAGCAGACGCGATTTTGCTGCTTTTGCTGCGTCCGGTCTGAGCGTAGCATAAGCCTCATGAACTCAGAGTAGGGTGAAATCATAAAAAATGCTTGTTATATACACAAAGGACTATATTTTGGGGGTCTTATGTAGCTCGTGTGCAGCGGAAGTTGAAAGTATTTCTAGCTGTTGTATGTTGAAGTGGTAGTAACAGTGGTTTTCCCTCTGGGATTAATAAAGTATGTCTGAAAGCACACATATAAATTAGCTAACTTTAGCATTAGTTTAGCTACACAAGAGCCCCAGAAGCTAGTTTGTTATGACTACAGATTTTCGTTATATTGTAAGTTCAAATATATATGACTTTGTTAATGCTAAGGCCAGTTCCTAGGCCTGTTCATTCTGCTCTTTTGCTTCTTTTTACTTAATTTAAAGATTGGGACACAGTGCAGTTTCCTATGTGAGTGACGTCTGTTGTTTACGTTCCGTGTGTTTGGTTGGAAGTTATATGTTCAGAAATGTGCATCTTATTTAAGTTATGACGTCAGGTAAGGATTAGTTTTTGTAAACAAAGTTTCTTCATTGTACTATTACTTATCAAAAATATGCATGGTGCCTACCAAAGTCACTGAAGTGATGACTTCGCATTCACTCGAATAAGCCTGCTCAAAGTTGTGGTTTTAGACACTTTGTGATGCTTGAAATCGATTAAAAACATTGATCACCAAAAGCGCACTGTGCTGCAAATATAGTTCTAACTCTGTAGTCAACTGCAAGCTTTTATTTGCATCTTTGCAAATAGTTATGAAAAACAAATTGGAATGTCATCCCATTCTATTCATCTTTAACAACACACCTGAGCATAAATAAGCCATAGTTAAAAAAAAAAAAAAGTCCTGCACTTTCTTCCAGTCTTTTTTTTCACTTGTCAGCACTTTCTGCTTGCTAAACAATTATGATATAACCGTTGCATAGTTTGACAGCTTATTTTTTATTTAGATTACATTTGAAGGACTGTTCCCCGGTGGAGATCACAGAAGTTGGGTGTTCCTGAGTGGCTGGTACAGTGCTGTGCAATCACATTGTTGCATTGCTTTACCAAACTGCACACTACTGTGCTCTGAATTTTACTTCAGTGGCATCAGTACTACTCTAAGCTGCACGGAAACTGAACAGAGCTGGCACAAACCAAGGACCATGGTAAGTGAATCACAATAAAATGCTTTGTGTAAACACACCCTACAATTCTATTTAAAACAACATAGTGACCCGTAAATCCATATAGACATGTTATCTGGACAACAGATTCTTGCTGATCTATAAAACGTTGATATTACATCACCACCATGAATACATGAACATTAAAACAAATAAGTCAGTAATGTTTTTTTTTTATTCATGCCTAAGTACATGGATAATTAATATATACATTTGATATTCTACATTTACATTGTGTACCTTTCTGTGTGTGTTATCACTGTTATTATTTTTAAGCATTTAATTTAATTCTTTTACAGGGTGTTAAACCAGGCCGTGTGCGTGACATGGTTTTTAAGTCTGCAAGACCAAAACAGCAGCGCATGGTCGGAAATGGTGTAAGGTAATTATTTTTAATGTAATTACTTTTATTGGAGGTTGAAATAACTGAATGTTTTTTGAATACCTATTTTGAGTGACAGGATTTAAATATTTTTTTTTTCTTTTGAAGGAGCAAACCAAGGGCGTAGGTTTGATTTGAACTTTGGTAGGGACACTATTGGTCTGGTGTCATTGGTGCTATGCAATATGCCCCTTTTTTATGCTCGATGTGAGCATCCGTACTGATAAGAGGAATTCATTGTTAAAAGAGAAAAGCAATATTTTGCTCCATTAATAAAAATGTTATATGCTCTACACTCATTAGATGCTGTTTATCAATGTTTGAAGTATCACCAGCTCTGATGAATGTGGAATTAGGACTGTTTTACCACTTTGAAAACGGTTTCATTTGAAACACTAAGAGAGAAGGTAAATACAGTATTTTCTTTTGAAGATATAGAATTGTGCAGAGGTAAACCCCACTCTTATATTTTTACCTACTATTCTCTCTCTCTGTATCCAAGCAAAAATAATACATTCATTAAAATATTAACTTCACTATAAAAGTTGAACATCTGGGCTGTAGTTACTCTGTGTAGCCCATTTCATGTATTTTATCTGGGGCTGAAAAAAATGAATCACATATTAATTGATTATTTCAATAATCGTCAACTAATTTAGTGAGTGATTCATCATTAACTGGAGTATAGAGACTTTAAAACATACAGTAATATAAATGTAAAATGTGCCTTTCCCCACAGAAAGCAACCCACTTAGATAAAAATCTCAAGAACCGGGGATATTAAATTTTTTATTTTTTTACTCAAAGCTGAATCCCTTCTTAAAAGCAGCTCATCTGAGGTTCTTCTGTTATGATGGTTTAGCTCACAATCTGAACTGGGAATCGGATGCAGAACAGGTCTTTATTGTCTTTATCTCTCAGCTCCCACTCCACAACACATTTGATAGAAGGATACTCGCTCTTTACTGGTAATGAAGCAACATTGTAAAAATAAAAACAAAAAAATGAAAACAGTAATATCAACTAAATATCGGTAAAAAGGAAACCCTCACATTTTCTTTTTAGTTGGCTGTGGCTAAGAATCAGAAATGTTGATGGCTTACAGCCTTTATTTGCCCATTTTCCAGCAGTCTTCAGAACTCTGGCTGACTCAGAATATTTCGTTTTATAAAAAGAAAAAAGGTTTTTGTTTTTTAGTGTACATGATATTCATTTTTTTTTATTGGGACTGGTTTTGTAGCCTAATATTAATTGTAGTAACCGCTGCATTCTAGTGTGAATAAATTTTCAATGTTGTGCTCCAAGCACACGCGGACTAGAAACAGCCAATCAGAGAGAGAGAAGGCGGAACTTAAGGAAGAACAACCAATGAGAGTTGAGTTAAACAGCGCAGCACAGTTCCATGCGCTGCTATGTGAAAGGGATAGGAGAGAGCAGGCAGAGGAGTTGCGAGAGGAAAAGAAGCCTCTGCTGCAACAACTGCTGCTGGAAATTATAAACATGTTGCTCACATCCAATTATTGGTAGGGACAATTAGGTCGGTTCAAAATTTTGGTAGGGACATGTCCCTATGGTCCCTATGCAAACCTACGCCCATGGAGCAAACGTTACAGGGCAGTGCGAGGTGACACACCAGATGTTCTCAGGGTAGCAGAGGTGAACCAGGACTTTCCAGCTGACCTTGCACCTCTCATTACTACAGTGGGAATTTGTGCTGATGTGCATTTAGTGGATTCTGCCTTTGGTAAGGTACAGGAAGGCAGTCCGTTAGCTTTTCAGCATCCACTACCGGCATGGAGTGGTGTGATTTTGTCATATATGCAGAGGATGACATTCTTGTCCAACGCATTTATAGAGATCCAAGTGTATGTGAAACAATTAGGGCAAAGCTTGACCATTTTTTCTTTTATGTTTAATTTTCCAATTTGTAGTTTCTAAAATGTCATGGTTGCAGGTCAAACAAATTTTGGTTTGTTTGACCATGTTTTTTGTGTATAGATTAGTAATGATTTAGTTAACCAATTTACTTAATTCTGTTCTGAAAGCTTTCCACCATATGCCATGTTGTGGATTAAGTAGCTTTAATAGCACAATAAAAGTTTGTTGTTTGAGTATTCCAGTTTGTTTATTGATATAAAATTCCCCCCAAAAAGTGTTTTAATGGAAACAGTGATTAAGAAATATTTGTTTTATAAAATATTTTATTTGTGGCCTTCACAAACAAGTAGCACACTTTACAAGGCAAAAACAAGTACTTCAAAACGGTATCCTGTGAGGAAAAAAAAAACATCTCATAAATTATTGAGGTGACTAGCTCATTCCTGTGAAAAGTTGAGTGTTTCAGAAATAACCACAATTCTCAATTCAGTCACTAGGGGGCAGTGAACATGAGACGGGAACGTTCATTATGTTCACATTTTAATAATTTCACAACTACATTAGTTTGTGGAAAATCGACTAAGCTAACTAAAATTGATTAAAATAGTCTAAAAGATGACTAAACCAGATCAAACAATTGTGAAACTATAGATATTTTAGCAAGTTGCCCAAGCCTTCACAAGCGGCCCATTATGGTAATTTACCAGGTTACAAGCCACATTGAACAGTTCATCAATGATCCCAAATGCAGCCAGTGGGATAACGCCGTCAAAAAATTTGTTCTCCTTCACTCTCCGGATGCAGCGCTCTACATGGATCCTCAAGCAAGCAATGTTTTGGGTCTGAAGGACATCATGTGGGTTCATCTGCCTTTTCCCGGAGCGGAAAGGTGGTCTGTAGACCTTGCAGGGGGCAAATTGTCAACTAGAAATCCCCTGTCAACCATTTTTGCCATGTCAGGCTCTAGTACACTGATGATGTCAGATTGTTTGAAGATCTCGCGATCACTCATTGATCCAGCGTAAAGGGCAGAGACAAATGTGATGGCACCATGAGGTGCTATGCCAATCATGGCCTTCAGTGTGGAGTGGGATTTGTATGTTGAAAACACCTCACTCTGCAACATGAGGTCTGATGGTGTCTGGCAGTGGATTTCAGTGCAATCAAGCACTACTTGGGTGTCTGGAAACAATGCAAACTCCACAGGAAGTCTAGCACGCACCACTTCACGAGTCAAACCAGAGGCGTTGGCGTCCAAGCAGATCGTACAGGAAGTTGGCCCATGTGGTAATGATCCTGCTCACTATCGTTCGGTGAATGCCAACCTTTCACCGAGATCTTTAGGTTAAGGAATTAAGCCCGGTTCTCTGAAACATGAGTGAGGTATCTCACTATGGGACACGCCCCCAGCGCTGTCTCCAGAAGCACTATAACATTACGCCAGCCCTGACTGGCTCACAGAGGTCACGCTGGTGATCCTCAGTCTCGTAAGCACACCTCTTCCTCGCTCCAGGCAAGGAGGGTGATCTGGTGAGATACCTCACTCATGTTTCAGAGAACCGGGGTTAATTCCTTAACCTAAAGTTCTCTTTCAACATTCGTTTCGGTATCTCACTATGGGATGTTGTAACTCCCGTATTGCCAGATAAGCTTACTCGAGGACCTAACTTATAAAGGTGAAGATCCTACACCCAGAACCGCGTGTGCCAGTGAGGGTGTAGTAACATCCAACCTATAGAACCTAGTGAAGGTGTGAGGAGTTGCCCAACTGGCAGCCCCACAAATGTCCTCCAAAGGTGTACCCTGAAACATTGCCCAGGATTGTTGGGATCCTCAGGCTTGCCCACCAGAGGGCGCCGAGGATCCTCTTCTGCTCTCTTTTGTCTCTTTCTCTTGGGGCTGGAGTCACTGTAAAGTTCTGGAGATTACCCTCTGCCTCCAGCAGAGTGCGCCGTGGGTCCTCCTGAGCTGAGCCTCTCACACACCTGTGGCTGATCTAGTAATCAGGAGGACCACAGTATTTAAGCTACCTTCAGACCTGGATTCTACGCCACAGTGTTGATCTTAGCTGGTTAGCTTCCTGAGCCTCTGTTACAGAAGATCCTTTGTTTTCTCTAGGTGTGAGATCAAAAATCTAATCCTTCCTTGTCTCTGCCTCACAGGAATCCTGTCTCTTCATGAAAGCTCTGGATGAGCTTAACCCCAGTCTCCTTAGTGAAAGCTCTGGATGAGCTTAACCCCCAGTCTCCTCATTGAAAGCTCTGGATGAGCTTAACCACCAGTCTCCTCGTGAAGGCTCTGGATGAGCTTAACCACCTGTCTCCTCGTGAAGGCTCTGGATGAGCTTAACCTTCTGTCTCCTTTGTGAAGCTCTGGATGAACTGTCTCTCAGGCAACCTGTCTCTGGCTTGCAGCTCTAGGAGAGTTAACCAGCTATCTGCCCTGGTGAGCCACCCCGAAGATCTCTACATGGTGTGAACCTAATGACTTCGATGAGGAGTTTTCCTAGAGGTTCCCATATGGAGGTCCCCTGTTGTTCCCCACGTTGAGCTGGAAGCTCAGCCTGAAGGTTCCCTCGTGTTTTCCCTGTTGTTTCCTATTGTGAGCTGGAAGCTCAAACTCAGAACTGCCAGGCTAAGCCTGAAGCTAAGTGCTTAGCTTCACATGAACTCTGCTGATCTTCAGTCTCCAGTCCCAGTCATGTCTCCAGTGAACCAGCCCCTGATCCATTCCAGTCCCTGTGCTTATACCTTGTGTGTCTGAACTTTATTAAACATTTGAACTTTTACCCAGTTTCTCCGTGTGTGTTTCTGCATCTTGGGCTAGCACTAATACCCATCATGACAAGGATGATGCCTACCTAATCATGATATCAATACTGTTAACAAAGCCAAAAAGACTTTTCATTCTTTAAATGAAGAAATATTTATTTTTACAGAGAAAAACTATCAGCAAGCCTCTCAAACATTTTCTAAAAGATGTCAAACTATTTGATATCTCAAATGCACATCAACTTAAATAAGGTGAATTTTTTACTGATACAAAAATTAAGGCTCCTTGAACTGATGCAGGTACATCCATCGGGATTTCAAACTGAAAAAGTCTGATCAATTAAAAAAAAAAAAATTTACAGTAAATGATGCTGACAAGTTAGATTCAAACATTTATTGTATGTTAACACAATCTAAAAAATGTTATTTGTAAAAAATTATGACTGACAGGTCAGACTTGTTTGAGTACATATGAGCAGTTTTAAACAACAATAACTCTGGTCTTATAATGTGAGCAGAGCACTATTGTGCTGACAAAAATAATATAAATGTTATCAGGGCAAGTTGTCATGATATCGGACTATTCGGAATGATGTAATTTCCTGTTATCGGACCGCTAATGATCTTGCACCTCTAATTATGGATGTTAAACAACTGCTTACAGTTTCTTTTTCAAAAGCCATTGCACTCGTGAAAAATTATCCCAACAGTAATAACTGTTATAATAGACCTGTAGTAGACCCTGTATATGTTTTACTCATTTTTGGACATGCTGAAGTAAACCTATCAAAATTAGTTCATTACAGAGTGAAGTAGATGGACTTAAGCTGAACACTGCTAGCCTGACACATTTGTCTACAACATTAATGTTGCATTGCAAAGTGTTGAGAAATGAGTTATTACGTTTAGGGACATAAAAGCCTTAATGATTAATTTTATGTCTTGCTAGGATCAACAGAATGCAGATATTGAAACTGCTGTGAGAAATCTTCTCAGCTGCATTATAAGACGTCCAATGCAACATTCCGCTGTCAATGTGGAACGGTCAAGCAGTTCACAAAGATCAGTTCGGTCTACGGAAACTCAGGCTTGCACCCCTAGTACGTCTTCTACTAACCAGCCTGTTAGACAAAACACAGTTCAGCAGGAGATGCAAAGGTAAGGAACAATGAAACAATGAAAATGATAATGAAAGCCCCATTTAGAGATTTTATGAATGGACTGTTTAAGTAAAGTAAAGTCATACATTTCCTGTCAAAAGCTTGGACACACTTTATCCATGTAGTTAATCCTCTGAAAATTGTGCAAACATCACAGTGATACAGATTTAGATTTACACTGGGATTTTCGGTAACTTTTTATATTCTAGTAATATTCTTTCTCGTTTTTTGTACTTCACAAAGGAAAAATTTAGCCACATTTATTTATTGATCCATCTGTTGTCCTAATATCTCATCTTCCTATTTCAAGGTCTTTTCCTGCCATGTTTACTGGAAACCGGGCACGTTTTAAAAGGAAAGCACTTGAACCAACAAGGCCAACATGTTCACGTTTGTTAGAACTCCAGTTCTGCCTGTTACCGGAAAATTCAACCAGGACTCCAAGAGACGAAACAGTGCTCCTGCAAGCTGGATTAGGAAGGAGAACTGTAACTCTTGCAAATGATGCTGATCATGCAGAGGTAATGCAATTTTTATAACATGACACATGAATAATTGTGGAGAATTGATAGAATACATATTTTTCTTAGCCCTCAGTGTTTTCCAGTTTTATGTATTTACAGGATTCCTCATTTGTTTCATAACTTTGTTGTAGTGTTGCAAGAAATTGTTAGAAAGTGACAAGATCTGAGAGAAAAACACTTGACAATGTTTTGGATTACAACCACTTAACATGAAAGATTAATATTGTATACTCAATTTCACATAACAAGGGGCAATTTTCCTACAATTTGTTCCTAGAACAAACTCATTCATTCTTCCGAATGCAAATGTTTCACATGGATGACATCAACATTTCTAAGGGTGCTCTCACACCTCTTAGTCCAGTAGATGGTTTGGTTGACCCAAAAGTTGTAACAATGTTGCAGTTCTCAACTAGTCTGGTTGACATTCACACCAGTGTTTCTGCAAACAAAACAACTGCTATGGATTATATCCTCCAGGCATGTGCTGGTGCTGTTCAGAAAATACTGTTTTGTGTTGAAACGATGGCGAAGAAGGAAAATCCTGGAAGAAAAAAATCGGGCTGTGTTATGTTCTTCTGCTTGTTATTGTGGTGATATACTATCAGCATTGCTTTATGAAGCCGCACAGATACTGCTGTTGCTCCAGCATGAAACTCGCATACGACACAAGAACACTGCAAGTGTTTTTTTGTCCCCAAGGAGAAGATGTTTTGCAAGAAACCATCAGCAAATGGGCTTAGCTCCTGACCCATCTTGTATTTTGGAAATGCGTGTCTCCTGCGATTTCTCCAGTATCTTCTGTTTAATTTATCATGTAGGATGAAGTGAACTGTTGTAAATGGGCCAAATCAAGGCTGCGCAGTGTTCTCACCATTAGTGAACCATACTGGAGTCTGCATGGAACCGTACAGAGACCACATCCAGAGGTCGTTCTCGGTGCAGTTCTTTAGTCCGGACCAAAACAAACTGGTCTACTTTCCCACCTGCCCAAACGTACCGCACTTGCAGGTGTTCGGACCCCAGTCCACTTTTACCAGACCAAACCAGGTAGGTGTGAAAGCACCCTAAATTGAAGCTGCATTACCGCCTCCACCTGCAGAAGCGCTGCCAGCCATCTGCTCTGCATATGGACACATTGTGCAGAGAGGTGGCCTCTCTGAAACGCTCAAGGTGTGAGCTGATGTGCTGCAAGAGTCGGAACAAAACTGTGGCGCAAAAAAAGTACCATGTTTTGACAGAACACCCGAACGTGGTGCACACAAACCTAATAAGCCAGAACGCTTTAAAGATCATAAACTTCATAAATAATGAGGATAAAGTGTTTTATAGTGGATTCGGTTCACCATTTCATCAAAAACAACTGCAATCCCAAAATCAGTTTCTTTTAATGAGAAAATGCCAAATATTTATTTTTATATGGCATGAGTTATAATGTAGTTGTTTAGAAAATAAATGCATGAACTTCACAGATAAATCTCCCTGTATTAGAACATTCATTTTGGCATCTATATTATTATTTATTTTAGCACATTTGTTTTACAAGTACCCCACAGTTTGGGATCATTTATGCACAGTGTAATGATATGATATGACACCCCTCTCTGACCAGTGATATCAACAAATCTACAAGATTTTGTTGGGGAAGCACTGTCCTTTAATTTTTTTTTTTTCTTAAATTTTTATTATATTGTAGAAGCATCAGATCAGGACTCAGTATCGACCACTTCTCAAAATCAAATGACTGCGTGGCAAAAACAAAAAAATCTGATTGGGACATCTCTAAAATATACCATATACCATTATAAGGTATAGGGTTATTACACACTCGAATTTAAGCCAGGTCTGTTTATTTTATAGATAACCAAAGTTCTCCTTGAAGAATACCCAAAACTGCGACAGTTACGTGGTGGCTGGCTTCTTCAAAAAGCCACTGGTGAGACTATGATGCCATGTTTGTTGAACAAATAACCATACAGTGTATCATTTTTGACAATATTTGAAAAAAAAATACAATGATATATAACATTATGATATTTAATAGTATAATATACAATATTTACATTTTTCCATGAATGTTTTGTACTTTTTAAGGTGGGAATGGCCAAAGGAAAACCACTCCGCTACCCCAGTCCTCAATGGGTTACACATCAAAAATACTGAAGTCCTCCTCCAACAATGGGAAGAATACCATCTATATCGTCCCATTACAAGAAAAGATAGACACTGTCCCTTTACCATACAATGCACCAGAATTCGAGAATATGCCAAAAAATGACTGCATGACCTGCGGTGCATCAGTTCCACTGCAGCTGCTACCTTTTCACCTCGAGTCTTGTCAGTGTGATGATGTAAGTAAAGTGATTCAGTGTTGTGAAGGCTAGATTATATGTAATTTTGGGTCTTATAATTTATAGCATGGCAAACCAATCTGACTAACACCATGTATGAGATACACAGCAAACAATACTGAAGAAAGGGACGAAGAGCAAGAACTTTTGAAAAACACGTAATATCATTCTTTAGTAACAAGGGCATCAGCATTGATAATAATGACATTGAAGCTTGCCATCCACTTCCACAAAAAAAACAAAGGAGTTAAACCTGTTATTGTAATGAGGTTTACAAACAGTTGGATAAATATCAGTGAAAAACAGGACAAAACAGGCAACTTGATCAACTTTCTGAAATCCAGTAATAAAATGTAAAATTTACACATGAATAGAATACGATATTGACCTGTGACAACAATTTCCCCTTTTGATTATTTGAATGGACAACGCTTCGCCATTACACTGATGATAACTATAGCCACGCTTTGTGATCAAGAAATGTCAATTATTCACTTCAATAGCTGTAGCCTTTATGCTAATTATGAAAATATCAAAGAGTATTTATATCAACTAAAAAAGTCATTCAGCGTCATAGCAATAACAGAAACCTGGCTCACCTCTGAGAGGGGAGCAGACTTCCCACTTGAAGGGTATGAGTTTAATTATATAAACAGAAAGAATAAAAAAGGTGGCGGTGTAGCGTTGTACATAAAAAATGAACTCAAATATAAGGTGGTTGAAAAACTGTCAGTGTCAGTTGATGAAGTGATGGAATGCATTACTATTGAAATCCAGTTTGAGAAGCAGAAAAATATAATAGTCAGCTGTGTGTATAGAGCACCAGCATCTGACACTGAAGTCTTTACAAATTACATCGAAACATTGTTTGCTAAGATAAATCAAAAGATCATTTTCATCTGTGGAGACTTTAATATTGATATGTTGGATCCAAATAAGGTTAGAAGTACATCTAACTTTATCGACACTATGCATAGTTTAGGTTTATATCCATTAATTACTAAACCAAGTAGAATAACAACGCACATTTCAACCCTGATTGACAATGTATTTACTAATTACATGGAAAGTAAATTGAGAAGTGGACTTCTTGTAAATGACATCAGTGACCATCTTCCAGTGTTTGTTATCCTAGAAAAGGTTTGCAGAAAAATAGATAAGGGTACCAACATCCCTTACAAAAGAGTAATATTAGAAGGCTGAATAAGAGCATTAAGAAACGATTTACAATCACAGAACTGGAAAGTGCTGTATGAAGAAAAAAATATTGATAAGGCTTTTGAGATATTTATCAAAATATTTAAAGCATTTTATAATAAAAACTGGCCAACTGTACCTTTTAATTACAGGCAAAAAAGCAAATATAAGCCATGGATTACTAAAGGATTACAAAATGCATGTAAGAAAAAGAATAATCTATACAAACAATTTATAAAATATAAAACGATTGAAGCAGAGCAAAAATATAAAACTTATAAAAATAAATTAACTATTATTATGAGAAAATGTAAAAAAGATTTTTATTCTAAAATATTAGAAAATAATAAACAAAACATTAAAGGAATTTGGAAAAGTTTACACAGCTTGATAAGAAAGAATTCTTCTAACACTACTCACCCCAACTATATTACTTATAATGACAAAAACCTGATTGAAATAGTTGAGATAGTAAATGGATTTAATGAATATTTTGTAAATGTAGGGCCTAAGTTAGCAGAACAAATAAATAAATCAAATCCACTGGATGTGGACACACTGGAAATTTGTACTAAACAAAATGCATCATCTATGTACCTGAAACCAGTACATAAAATAGAAATTAAGGACATAGTTAATCAATGCAACAATAAAAAAATCAATGGACTGTAATGAAATTAGCATGTCACTTATAAAAAAGATAATTGATGACATTGCAGATCCTCTAACTTACATCTGCAACTTGTCATTCATAACTGGAACATTTCCAAATGCAATGAAAATAGCGAAGGTTATTCCTCTATTTAAATCTGGAGATAAGCATACTATTAGTAATTATAGACCTGTGTCCCTTCTGTGTCAATTTTCAAAAATACTAGAAAAAGTGTTTAGTAAAAGGTTAGATAATTTCATTGAAAAACAAAACATTTTGACAGATTGCCAATATGGTTTCAGAGAAAACCGATCCACTTCAATGGCACTGATGGCATTAACAGAAGAAATTACAGACAATATGGATAAAAAGAAATTTGCATTTCTGGATCTCAAAAAAGCTTTTGATACCATCAATCATGACATGTTAATAAAAAAACTGGAAAGGTTTGGAATTAGAGGGGTGGCATTAAACTGACTTAGGAGCTACATTGGAGAAAGGAAACAATTTGTAGAAATAGATGGTCAGAAATCAGATCTACTAAAAATAACTTGTGGAGTTCCGCAGGGATCAGTTTTGGGACCCAAACTGTTCAATCTGTATATAAACGACATAGTTAAAATATCAAACCTTATAAAGTACATTCTATTTGCTGATGATACAAGTATCTTCTGTACTGGAGAAAACCTTCAACAACTTTCAGAAGTGGTCAACACAGAAATGGAAAAATTACAGCATTGGCTCAAAAACAATAAATTATCAATAAATTTAGATAAAACCAAATTCATGATATTCGGAAACAATAAAAAACAGGAAAATAAACCAATTAAAATATCAATTGAAAGTGTTGATTTAGAACAAGTACATGAAATAAAATTCTTGGGTGTCATATTAGACGATAAGTTTAGCTGGAAACCTCAGATCAGCCTAGTAAAATCTAAAATAGCCAAAAATGTTGCTGTTATGAGAAGAATTAGTTTCGTCCTGGACTACAAATCTTTGTTTATTTTGTACAACACACTCATTGTACCACATTTAACATATTGTGTGGAAGTTTGGGGGAATACATACAAAACAAATTTACAGCCATTATACGTTTTACAAAAGAAATCAATCCGAATACTACATAAAGTGGGATACTGGGAACACACAAACCAGTTATTTATCAAATCAAATATACTGAAATTCTGGGACCTGGTAATATTTAGAACTTCTCAATTCATGTTTAAGGTCCGAAATCAAAAACTTCCACACAATATACAGGAAATGTTTGGTGACAGAGAAGGGGGTTATGATCTAAAAAGTGAAGGATACTTTAAAAAACAACACTTTAGAACAACCAGGAAGAGTTTTTGTTTATCTCTGTGTGAAGTAAATGTCTGGAATGGATTGAATGACGAGTTTAAAAAAATAAAAAATGCAAACCAATTTAATAAACTGATTAAAACCGAGCTCATTTCAAAATACGCTATATAAGATGACTGTTTAATAGTCTATAATGTAATTGATGACATAAATAGTACTTAAAATAATTGTACATGGCTAAACATCATGTGGAATGGAAACAAGTGTTTTTTTGGTTTTTTGATGTTTTGACATTTAATTGAGGATAAATTGACAAGTAGGAAAGGGGCAGGACATTATAAGATGTATCTTCTACCTGCTCCTTTTCGAACAGAAAATATAAAATTTACATGTCACATGGGCAAAATAATTTGTTTTATATTTTCATTCTTAAGTTTGTTTCATTCAAATTTTTTTCTTTCTTGATTGTTTTACTGTCTGTTCGACATAAAAATAAATAAATAAAGTCTGGTTCCTTGATTGGGAAGTGATTTCCACTCCGGTAAAAAATTGACTGGACCAATCACAGCACAGGAGGCGGGACTTTGCAACAAATCTTTTTCGGCAGCTTAGTTCTTTTTTTTTATTTTTTTTTTTATTTAACATAACCTATATTTATACAGGTAAGTCCCATTGAGACCGCAGTCTCTTTTTCAAGGGAGACCTGTTTACCTAACATACAGTACATATCTTTAGATAACCATAAATAACCAAAAATAGTAAGAATGGCGGCCACAGAGGAGCGACTATATAACAATGCCATTCTGTTGTATCAAATGAGGTGCACATGTCCTAAAAACCACATTATCTTGCTGCTCTGAGTGCTTTCCTCTTACAAAAATGTTTATGTCACTTCCGTGTGCCTCTGATTGATTTTCTCCAGTTCAGTTTGTTCCTGTTAGTCCCGCCTCTCGCTCGCATTGGAAATCAGTCTCCAGCGGAGGAACCCAGACTGACTTGCCGTGTATCTCCTACATGGTGATAGACAGGCTGGTGTACCAGGCTATATAATTTTTACCTGTCCTTTGAATCCAGAATGTGGAACCTGTAGTGATAGAGGAAAATGACCAGGAGGAAGATATCATTTGTATGGTAAGCAATCATTTAGACAGAAATTGACAAAAGTCAGAAACTACTATGAAGGTATCCAAAATTTGTCACAGATAGGTAGAAGGTGGATTTCACTGATTGGAGACCTTGTGATGTAAACATTATTTTAACCTCAAGAAATCTGTCATTTCAGTGTCACTTAATGATGGTTTAAAATGTTGAACTGACTGTCACACTACAGGATGCCTGCCCCATATGCGGAGAGAAGTTCTCTCCGGAGATGATGCCTCTCCATGCAAGTTTTTGTGGAGAAAGGTTGGATTCTGTCTGTAACTGTTGTTGTTTCTTTATTTGAGTGCACCTGTGTTATCTGTTTTTCATTAATTGCAAACAAACATGAATTGAACTGTGCATTCAACTGAAGCAGTTCTTTAATTTGCTACTAATTCAATATGAATATTAAAATGTATGTTATGTCATCTAGCCCTCTGATGGAACATGTTACATCAGTTCCATCAGACCAAAGTGTATCACCGGGGTTTCCCATGGACAGCAGTACCACCGAAAGCAGCATTGCTAGCACTTCAAACTTTAGTCTAGCATTCGACACACCACAAAGCAGACCATTGGAGCCATCACCTGCAGTAAATGATGGTGTGTTTTTCGTACATTTTTCTTTATTTCATATATATTATATATATATATATATATATATATATATATATATATATATATATTATATATATATATATATATATATATATATATATATAGGTCAGATCATTCTAATACATGCATTAGAAGCAACACAATGAGTGTGTTTCCTTTTGATTGGAATGTAATTACAGTTTAACCTTTTACAGCCTGGAGAAGAGTTGAAGCTCCAGAAAGGGCTTTAGTCCTGTACAGGAAGTATTTACTGGAGCAGAAAGAAGACGAGCCAACCCTGAAAGTAAAACTCGACTTGAGAGAGGATGTTGAGGAACAGGAGGGGAGACTAATCAACTTTTACAAGGTCCATAAAGTAGACTGGGCCAGACCACTCCATTGCAGATTGGAAGGTAACTTCATACAAACAGCCATCAGTATTTTCCTTTTAATTTTAATTTATTTGCTAAATTATAAACAAATCTGCCAACTAAAGCTTTCTTTAGCCTCAAGTACAACTTGACCTGTTTTTTGTTGGTTTCTGTCAGGTGATGTAGCAACCGGAGAGGGTGTAAAACGCCATTTCTTCAGCCTACTGATGCACAAGTTGCAAACTGGATTTTCCAAGGATTTTGGTAAGTCTCTTGGATGTGTAGAGTCTCCCCTCCCCACCCCTTTTTCTCCTATATGGCACATGGGTTTTAACATGCATATTGCTGAACCAAAAATTCATATGCATAACAAAATGCACAACACACAGCAAATTTTAACATGACCTGGCTAATTCCTTGTTGCCTAAGGAATCAATTGATGCCCTTCTTTTTCCCATAGCACACACATCTCAAGCTTGTGCTTTTTTTCTTTGTTCATGCAGGAAATAGAACTGGAACTTTACTTTTTGAGGGCCAACCTGACCATCTCATTCCTTCCACCTCAAAAGTGCTTGTACAAAGTGACTTGTTCAAGATGGCAGGAAGGATGATAGGCCACTCTTTTCTCCATGGTGGTCCTCCTCTAACAGGCATCAGTCCTGCAATCTTGCATGTGTTGCTGGGAGGCTCCACTGAGACAGCACCCATTGTGCTGGAAGATGTGGCAGACATTGACATCCGAGAGACAATAGAGCTGGTGGGTTGAAACTGTAACATGATGTATGCTTCACCAGAAAAGATGCACATCTTTCTGTATTTAAAGGTAGAGTCCGAAGTCCCTCCAGTCCAGCGTTTCTGTTTGCAAACAACAGTATTCAAACTTTGCGCTCCTCCCTCTCTGGCAAATGGCCGCCTCGTTCTAGCTAGCCTATTCAACTTCAAGCTTCTCCTTCAGAGCTCAGTAGCGGGTAAAAGCCAAACTATTATTAACTCTGGCTTTCCAAACTGCATTATCTGAAGCTCTTACCTTTTCTTCGGTGCATCCATGGTGTTTTCTGTCTTTCTTTTTTTTCCTTCGAGAGTTCGAGTGACTGGCATCTGCTCCAATCATGAGCTTATTTCCACACAGCGTCATGCTCTTAGCTCTGTCATTGGCTGCCGATATAAACAGAAATCTCCACCCAGAAACGTCCCGACCAGACCAAAACAATACAAAACAGCGAATTACAGGCAGGGGGAGAGAGAGTTGCGTTCAAGCGCACCACCGCACGGGAGTAGAGGCCCAAAGGCGGGTTTTGAGATGGATTTCACTTCCTCAAGTCTAACGTTTATTTTTCACTGGGGGAACTTCGGACTATACCTTTAAGTATATGGTCTCAACTTTTTCCCATTAAGCTCACTACAGATGATGAAAAGAGAGACGTCCGCACTCTCACGGAGGACCAAAAAGCAGCTGTTGATCACCTAGCTTTATCTTGGGACCTTCCTGTATTGACCAAAACCAACCGTGCCTGGCTTTTACAAAGTCTTCTTCAACATGCGGTGAGGTCAATGAGCAACAGGTGGTTATTAATAATAAGTTGTGGCAGTGATTATTTTCTTTGTCAGGCCTTGTCTAATTTTAGGATTTAGGTTAAACTCTTGGACATAAGCAAATAAAGGATGTCAAGAAATCATAAATATAACCCAATAGGCAGTGTTTTGATTGCATTATTTTCACTAAACTAGGGATGTAACTATTACCAGTAAAATGGTTAACCGTGACAAAACTACCAACGATTAGTAATACTGTTTCAAATTTTAATTATCGTTAAAACAGTGCTTGATTAATGCACTTTGAAAAACTCTCAGTGATGATACTCATTAGCTAGAAAAGCAGTAATAGTCGCAGTTTGCAATGTTTAATTTATGAAAACATGGTGAAAGACAACAAAGGCTGCACATGGACAGTTCTCTTTGGATTTTTCCCTCTTTAAAAAGGACAAATTAGACATTTAGATCCATTTTGGATATTTTTAAAGATGCTGGGGGGTATTTTTTTATAATACTGTGATAAAAATTATAACCGTGATCATTTTGGTCACAATAATTGTGATACTAAATTTTCATATCGCTACATCCCTACACTCAACCACAGTGAGCATTCCCTCATGTTTTAAGCTTATAGCATAGACAACACATGCATTCAACATTAAAGAGATTAGGCTACTCCAGTGTACCATAGTAATTCTTCTTTTTCCTTCGTTTGCTTACAAGAATAGGCTGTTCTATATTTCTTTGATATGCAGGGTGTGTGATCTCATTGAGGAACAGTTTTTACTCCTTGACAATTAAATATTTTAAATCTTTATCTAGGTGCTTGAGCGAACCTCACAACAAATCCAGCAGCTGAGGCAGGGCCTGCAGGAGTCGATGTTGTTGCCACTATTGGAGGCCAGGCCAGATGTTGCAGCTGTGATTTTCCCATGTCAGAAGATGGCTGAATGTAGTGCCCAGGTATTTTGTTTAGGATTCAAATAGAACTGTTTGACTTTTATACTGTTGTTACTTGAGATCACACTTATACTTTCATGAAGATGGTCCTTAAAAACATAATCTGGCCTGAAGAGGGGGAGCAGAATGAGGATGGATGCTCAGTTGCTGCCAAATCCTTAGTTGCTGGCTACCTGCGCCAATTTGTGGAGAAAGGTATACATTTTTTGGAATATGTGCTGTCACAATGCACAGGTTTATTTTGAATAGATGCTATATTCAGAGAATTGTTACACGTTTATTTTAAACTGTTTGAAATTACTTTTAAACCTGCCTACGAAGATTCCAATAGGACTCGATAATGAACAAGAATAAAATGTGTTTTAGAAAACCTTTGCTAACAATCTAGATATTGAAAATTTGTTCTGAATCACAATTCTGTTCAGTTAACACATATATTCTCTGTGTCATTTGTTGCCTTTTAGTGACTGAAAACAAACGGAAGCAGTTGGTGAAATTCTGGGTTGGCTGGGAGATGCCCATGCAGGACATGCAAGTGGAAGTGGTACAGGCAGACCATCCAACATCTTCCACTTGCTTTCACATCCTACGTTTGCCTAGTCACTACACAACTTATGATCAATTCCAACACAGTTTGGAGAGTTGCATTGCAACTAATGACTCTGGCTTTGGACTAATTTGAACTCTAAAACATGACAGCATGTTTGGCTGCATTATGTTGTTAGGCCACATTACATCAAATGTTTTTCAGCACCAAAGTTCAGTTAGTTAAAGGAATTCCAATTAAAATATGGTTAATCTGTTCATTAATCTGCAGTGTTGTTTGTTGTTTCATTTTTATACTTTAGACCTTTATTAATTCCATCTAAACAATGGAAAAGATAGAATTATAGCAGTATCTCAAAATGGTGAGTGTGGAGTCTCCATTACTAATTACATTGGCAATGTATATAAAATGTCAAAAAAGGCTTAATACTTTACAAAGGTTTAATGTAAACACCATTTTATGAAACAAAGCTTTAAATGAGCCTTCTTGGTCATCAACAAAGTTACAAAAGCTTTGAAAACATGACAATAGATTATATTTGACTTTCAGATTACTGTTCACCTTTATAAAATGTTGAATTATTCAGAATGTCACTCAGTTGAATATCTGGCACAAATAATTGCTAGACCTCTCAGGCTGCTGCAAAAGCGTAACTTCAATGTCTTAACAGTTGTGTTTTACAATGCTCTTTACCTGTTCACAACAAACTTATTTGAAACATGAATAAAAAAATGAAATGCCATCAAAAAAGATGAGATGTCTTTGTCTTCTGTTATACATCGTCAAGACTACTACGAAGGTTACATGTAGCCAATGCTCTGCAAGTACTGCAGTGTTGTTAAATAAATGTCAGCACCAAGATTTGATGATCCCACTGGGTTCACAGCCGCAATCAAGCCAGCAAGTTCTTCATGGCTCAGTGGACATTCAATCTCGGGTACGGTGATGCCGGAGTTGGGCTCACAGGGTATGAGGCCGCTGCTATCCCAATCTATTAGTGGAATATGTAGATCCTGTAGGAAAAGTAAGATACAATCATGTAGAAAATAAAATATCTAACAGCTCTAATATTTGTACAGTACACAAGCCAACCTGATCATCACACTCCTGGGAATGATGCTGCTGCCCCAAATACCACAGCTGATTGGGAGAGAGGTTCCCTTCTGTTGAAAGGGGAATGTCATCCCAGCCATCTCTGAAGATGTTGAGATGCTGTTGAATGAGGGGAATGAAGACATAATGGCAGCAAAAGATGTGTAGGCTGCTGGACAGATCGAGATGGCCCTCCTCTTCGAGCTGGTGCAGGACATGGTAGAAGCGGCTGGTGACGGCGGTGAATACATCTCTCCACAACCGTTCTATTCTGTTTGAAGCATATATGGTTTGTCAGCACATACAGTACCAACAGAAATGACATACCACAAAGAATATGACTAAAAGTCTTCTGCGTGACAATACAACAGTACATGAACAACTGCTAACTCTGATGATAAACTTAAAAGTACACTATGCAACCGGTGTTGATTTTTCCAGCGTTGCTCAGAGGGCTTAAAAGTAAAAAAGTGGACTGTCGTGAAATATGCTCAGCTTCGTTCTCCTGGTTTCTCCGCCGCTTTTCAGGCGCGTTGTTTGAGCTTGAGCAGAGCAGGCTTAACGCAACAAATAACCATGTCTAAGCAGCTGAAGCAGCGCTGCTCGAGATGGAAAAAATTGAATTTTTGCTCGCTCAACGCCGCTGCCAACCAATCAGAGGAAGTTTATTCTGGGAGCTTTGCAGGAGAGAGAATAGCGCCGATGATCAGAGCGCTATGATCACGGCTCCTAAACAGTTTATTGATGCCTTCACCGGGATTTAAAATGCAGAAATCTTTACCGGCAGAATAGTGTTATGTTGCTTTTATTATCCTGCTGCCTTCGCAGTTTGATTATTATTTAGATGAAAAACACCTACCAGCTGGTCGCTGCGGTGAACCCGCAGGAGGCTTACCCGCCAGAGGCTGCTGGCGAAATGAGCCCTAATGTCGGCGCAGACCAGCTGTATAAGGTTCGAGTCTGAGCTACAGAAAAATATTGGAAGGCAGGATGATAATCTGAATGAACTGACTGCACTGATTACATTTTTCAGGTGTATTTTCTCACTTAAAAACGGTAAAACTACTTTATTCCCTACTGATCACAGCAAATATAGCTGCAAGGCAGAGAAAGGATGGTGAAGCTCCTCAACGCTGTCAGACACACACTTTTGCACCGCGCAGCCAGAGCAACGCAAAGCTGCTTCAGCCGCTGCGTCAGAAATCCGCTAACTGGTATGCAAGCTGGGGTATAGTAAAATGAAGCAGCAGACACTGATTTTGCTGGCGCGCCCCGCGGTGCGGCTAACAGCACTGCACAAAAAGATAGCCACTGTGCTATAGCGAGCAGCATGCTTTTTAACTGGGGTGTGTAGCAGTTCTCGCCATAAAAGCAAGACCGACTCTCGCCGAGACTTCTGAGCCTGTGGGTGCGGGTCGGAATTGCTCCTGCAATACAAAGCAGCGGTATTTCCTCCACAGACCACCAGGGCGGCCGAGAATACCTTTGTTCAACCTGAAATGACTCAATTTAGTCATCCAAAAACGTTATGGAACACACATTAATTAACTGAAAAATGTTGCATAGTGTGCCTTTTAACAGATGGAGCTACAACTGTATTTATCTTGGAATGATGGATTCTGCTTATCAAAAATAAATAAATAAAAACTTGCCTCTGGTTGTGAACACTTTTGCCTGCAATAAAGCTACTCCTTCCCGTTCCCCGAACCGAGAACATGAAGCGGGCCACGTCAACATTCTCTACACCATGATCCCCTTGAACCCTGATGAAAAGCACACAGTCCACAGTAATCAATTAGTACATTACACAACTATGTGTAATCAACAGTATGTTATATCATATCTACACAGATCAAGGCTTTATGTTAAATAGTTTGTGTAAAATCTAAAGCAACAGACATAACTTGATTTTAGCAAAACCAGATTTTACCTCAAGGGCAAACCAAAAGTCTCTACTGCTTCACGGAAGAAGGCCAGGGTTGTTGATGCCAGATTATTGTTTGAGACCCATAGATACATGATCTAGATGTAAGAATACCAAATATGGCCAAGTCATTTCACAAGTACTTAAACAGATACTTAAACAAGGTTACATTAAGATCAAACTTAAAATAATTAAATAATAGAGATCACCAAGTATATGTCGAAGTGTCCTATTACCATTTTGCCAATAAAATTGAAAATTTATGCTATATATATGTGCATTTCTGAATTCAAATGTACAAATGCAGAGCCTTTGACAAAAATCCTTTTAAATCTCATTACAACAACCTAGACTTTTAGTTCTTCAGACCAGTGAAGACCGGTCTTGAGATCACTTCTTTTTGTGGGCTGGTCTTGTCACGCCCACCGCAGTCTTTGGTCTCGGTCATGGGTTTCTTGTTCTCGCAATGTCTTGGACTGGCCGAGTGGTCTCGAAGGGATTTTTAATCTATAATATCCAGACTGGCAGAGTTTGTTTTTATATATACGATGAAATGCCCCATTCAAGTACTGAATAATACAATCTTATATTTATACTAAGCAGCCAAACCCAGTATGGTGCTTAGGTTCTACAACTCATGCAAAATGGCAAAAAAAAAAAATTGTTTTTCTTTGGTCTCGGTCTTGAGCTGAACTAGTTTTGGTCTTGATACTCTCTGGTCTCAAGTCTACAAGTCTATAACAACCTGACAAATAATATGATATGATATAAAGGTTTAGAAAATATCAAGAATGAGCAGATATCTAGTCTTATTGTAAACATTACAATGATATCAGATTTTCCACAATTTAGTCGGCAGTCAGTCAAACATGCGTTACATGCCACAAGTCAATGAAACAAAAACATACATTTACACTTGTCAGTACTTTTCTGGAAAAGCCATCTATGCCCCCGAAAATGACAATGTTGTACCTTTGATGATGAAAAACAAAAGAAAATGTATCATAAAACACAAATAAACAAAATAAAAAACTAGAGATGCACCAATCCAGTTTTTTCCAATCCAATCCGATAACGATACCAGGGCTATGTGTATCGGCAGATACCGATCCAATACTACTTTTGAATGAATAAACTGCATTCCTTGCCATGTGAGTAAAGGCATCAAGCTTTACATAAAGATTTACAGTAGCCTTGTTTAAAGAAAGGTAACAAATTAACATAGATAAAAGATATTTTAACAAATAAAGTGTACAATTATTACAATATAAAAAAAAAATCCAGAGATGACTGGATTGGCCACATTCATCTGATATCCACCTAATTTGTCAATATCGGAGCCGATATCTGATCGGTGCATCTCTAAAAGAAACACAGTTTTAACATTACTGACCGTATTAGTTTGTGATTTGTGTCAATATGCATCAGGGACTTTGGACCCGGGACAGAGTATGTTCTTCTGATCACGCAACGTAGCTGGGACATCCTTGAGATGATGCTTGTAGTGTCTACTCTGTGCATTGAGGATCGAACTCTGTCCCACTGCAATCTGTGTCCCCGAGCTCTCAAAAAACCCATCATCATCCTATACCCAGCATTTGGGTTACTGTTGTGGATCTCTGACACAAGAGAATCCAGTTCCTCGTTACTCAAGCTGCTATAGCTTCCTCTGACCGTTAAACCCCATTCGGCCATGTGTCTGTGTAATGTCCTTCTAGACACCCCAAGGAGTTGGGCGATGCAAGTTAGTGGTAATCCTAAACTGAGTAGTTGTAATGTGTACTCCTCAGAAATTAATATTCTCGGACGACCAATTCTTCCTATTTCGTGTGCGACAATAATTCTTTGTGTAACATTTTTATTTTCATTGCAGAGCAATTGGTGTACATGACCAAGTGTATCAATTATGTCCTGAGGAATCTCTAGCTGGTTGAGATAGCACTACTGTAAGAATGACCATCTCCTGAGAACATATAAACTCTAGAAAATCAAGATCTAAAGGAACACGGTTAAGCCAGCTTGACAGTCGCATATCCAGTCTTTCAAACAGATGGTTGAGCAATAATTCCTGAAAAATAAAGATAGATATACATTTTCAAAGTCTGGTAATGGGCAAATACATTTTCATATACCACAATAACCTAAAATAGACAAATGTCATTCATTATTTGAAAATACAATGCAGCATTAACGTGGGAGGTAACCAGAACCTGGGTTGATGTTGAAGTTGCATCCTATTTCAAATTTGGGAGCTACATGCAAGCAAGATCATGCAAAAATTTTAAAACAGAATCACTGATTGGGTAAGGCATTAACCAGACTTTCTTCTAAGCAGTTTCCAGTTTGTTTGCTCAGAAAGTCTGGTTCACTAGATGTACAAATCTTGTCATTCAGTTGTTCTTGATGCAGTGCACTGCAGTGTCCCCATGTAGTTTTTCACTGGTGCAGTGGATTTAAAAAAAAAAGTTCATTTCCATAATTTAATGTTTTGAAATGACATAAAATCTGCCTTCTGTGCAATTTTCATTTAACCATAATCCAGCAATGTCATGCCATTGTCATTTGTTCATCTGGTTTTGGTCTGCCGCGGTTTCCGTGGGCTTCGTGAGCAGCTTTTTAGGAAATCCTATACACCACTGTTTATGCTCTAAAAACATACTAAATCGACTTCGTTTGGTAAATTCTGGATGCTACCCACTTTCAGGACACTTGGAATACATTGGACGAAAGGCAGTATGGAGGAATATTGACTTGCGTTTTTTGTGGACTTTTATGGACCTTTTCTGCCTCGGGCACCATAGAGCCTCCATTATTTGAATGTCGGCAGACAGCAAGAAGCCTCCCAGATCTCCAGATGCATTTTGAGATATCAAAAAGTACTCCAGTGTGTTGTTCAGCATGGGGGTGAGTAGAAAATGAAGGCTAATCATGTTTTTAGGTGTACTATTCCTTTAAATAGACAGATTCAATTAAACTCTTCAGGTGTTTGATGAATTTCAGATGCATAAACTGACCTTTTCCACATGTGGAGTGTTTTATTTTTTGTTTGTTTGTTTTTAGTTTGTCTTGAAAGCACAAATATATTGATTATTAAATTATCATAGTTGCAAATGAGTAATATAATGAGATACTATTTCCCAGGTTGAAAAATTTAAACCTTGATTTATAATATTTTGGTAAGGGGGCATGTCGCAGTACCTCAAACGGTAATGTCACAGGGTTGTATAAATTCTTTTTTTTCATACACTTATATGGTTAAATGCGTATGACAGTGTATTTCTTTTTCACACGTTTTGCCATTTGCAATCAACTTCATATTTTAATAAAGTCTTTTTTATCCAGAATTTTAGTTTATGTGTAAATATTATTTTCCAAAAGTATGTTAGTGTTATTTTAGATTTTAGAATTATTGATTTTTTGAGAAAAATAATAAATAGATCAGTCTATTACTAAAATCAGCAATAGGTGCAGCCTTGATGTGTAGGTTTCTGGTAAATCTCAGTATAGACTTAGGATAATACAACTTTTATTGGAATTTTGTATACACAGAGTGGTAATGAGAGCTCTGCTCTCCTCCATCTAAATATTAACCACATTAAATGACAGTAAAGTCTTTGATGACATGGGATACTAAGGAGGTGGTCATTGATGTAAAATCTGAATTTGGATGACAGTTGTATTCATAAATCGACAGAAATGACATGTAAATTTAATGACCTTTACAAAAGAGGAATCAATACAGCTCAGGGAACCAAGTTCTTCAATTGAAGACATAAACAAAAGTCGTACTGGTCTGTACTTTCTACTTCATCCAGGATCGGGTCTCAGCAAAGACTCTCTGAATCTCCCCTTACTTGTGAACAGGACACCACAACACTTGAACTACTCCACTTGAGACAAGAACTCTAATCAAAAGGACTATCCACCTTTTTCTGCTCAAGAACAATGGACTTTGAACTAGCCGTGCCCAGCCCCAAAGGAATGATTTGATCTAGATTGAAACCTGCCCATCAATACAGCACCAATATACTGTATAGAAGAGAAATGTATGTATTTTCAATACACTAAAATATTAGTCACAAATTTAACATTTTTAGAAAATAAAGTTCTTGATTATGGAAATTTCTGTCCATTTCAGTGTTTTTTATTTCCTTTCAATGAAATGTTGTATGCAGGTTGTTGTTTGTCATTAAGGGTTTTTCCATACAATACATTTTTTTAGAAATCTAAACATGCCACATTATGTATTTTAACAATTATGAATAAGGATTTATAGCATATATTGTGTTTTTACTCTCTTTGTTTTAACTTATCAGGTCTGCCTTCTCTTAACTGGATGCTCTTATGCCATAAAATCATTTGAGCAGATCGGGTATTTTTAGTTGTGGTTTGTAAATGAAGTGGATATTTTGGTAATTGGTTACTGTTTTTTTGTTTGTTTGTTTTTGTTGTGGCTGTATTGGTTCTTTTTTTAGATCAATCTGTTTAATGATCATGACTGACTGTTGCCCTGACATGACGTTTTCTGATGTAAGGTAAATTCGTTTTTTCTGTTTGCTCCAAGGTGATTGTATCAGACCCTCTTTTGTGAGTTAAAACTGGCTTTAGCACAAAGTAATTAAGGGTTAAGTAGGATTTGCATGTTTCATTTCTAGTGAATTGATACCGTCTCTAGAAACAAGCAAGATATAAACAACATCCATAGTGTGTGAAACAAACAAATGTGAAATAAACTATGAGTCTGCAGGGGAAAAGGCCATCATATAATTCAAACTTCTCTTCAAACCAATTCAATGAAATCCATATTTCTGATCTTCTTTTGAAGCTACTCTTACTTAAATACAATCTGTTTAGACCAGAAATGCACCAGGGAGATCCATATGATTAAATGTTAAAGTGACACTTTGTTATGAAACGAGGACAGATGGACCCAGTATTCCAGGAGAGACAGTGATCCAGTAGGAAAGTTCAAAAAAAGTTTTATTAAATAAAAGAAAACTCAAAAGTGGAGCTGTGGGCTACATGAGACACTGCAGAAGGAAGGGGAGCAGGGCACACGCCCAATCTCCAGACACTCTCTGAGGGAGGCACAGGTAAGTGAACACAATCATCTGGCAGAAGATGATTATCACAGAGTTTGCCACTTACCTGGTTTTAACAGTCCAGATCCAAGAATGTCCCCAAGTGCTGCAGTCCTAGAGGACATGCTGGAAGCCGATCCTGGTCAGGGATCCAGAACAGAACCCAGGGAACAGACAGGAACAGGATCCAGATCGAGCCAGGAATAGAAACAGGGTGACAGGATCCAGACTTCCAGGCATCCACAAGCTCCCAGTGCCAGAGTGTTTTGCCAGTTATGGTTAGCAAGCCTGAGCCAACCTGCCTGTCTGAATCTCTGACTCCACCTGAACCTAATCTGTTTTTTGTCCTCTCTGCTTCTCAGGAAGAACACCTGCCTGGAAACCTGAAGACCTGGAAGGGTTTCTCAAGTGTGAAACCAAGCTGTCTGTTCTCAGAAGAACCCTGGAAAACCAACTCTGTCTGAAACCTGCCTCGCCCGGCCTCCTCAGCAAGAGCTGAGAGAGAAGCTCTGAACCTGCTCAGTGAGATTAACTGCTCTGCCCTGCCTCTGCCTAGCCCTCTGCCTCTGGACCCTCCTGGTTCCCCCCTTCTACCGCTCTGCTCAACCTCTGATCAGGTATAGACCTGCAAACATCCAACCTGCAAGTTCACTGAAAGACTGCTAACCAATCTGTCCCTCTCTGCATTGAAAACCAGTCGTGACCAGACCCGGACCCAGTTTATCCCAGAACCAGTGTTCTTTATTTGTGATCAATCTTCAATAAACTTTGTGAACACTTTTTCCCAGCCTCTGAGTGTTCTGCATGTGGGTTTGATCCCTGAAAGCCAACATGACAGTGAATTAGTCCTGGCTACAATAACATAAGGCTGGTAAACAACGTTCTTGCTGTAACCTTTCTTTTGGGGAGAGGAGATGTTTTTCAAAAAGAGTAAAAATATTTAATTTTCAATAAGTAAGCCATTGATACCCCTGCTGCCCATCACCAGAATAGAAAATCACAAATGCAGTTGCAGAAAATTCTTACTTTTGTTCAGCTTGTTATGTTTTTATGCAAATTATTATTAAAGCTTTTTAAAACAGGAGCCTATTTACACATTTTTGTGAAAATAAGAACTGTCCTAATAACCAATATCCTCTCTTTCTAGGAGAAGAGAGGATAGTTTTCAGGTGACATCTTACTGTGAAATTTTTTTTCGGATTTATTTGCTATCAAATGTTTGGATGTGAGACATCATTATGACCTTAGGTACATTAGGTACTTCTATGCCCAGATAGTTGCTGTGTGGTTTATTCCCTGAATGAAACAGCCTCAACATTACATCAAAGTTTCATCTAAGAGCTTTTATTCATGTTACTGAGCATTTTCATAAAAATCAGTTGGTGTTGTCTACAAGAAGTAGGCTGGGTGACATGACCCCCAACCAATATCAAAATAAATTAGGCAGTATTACATAGATAACCATAAATACACGATAAATGCTCCACTCCTCTATCAAATATAAGGGCGTGTGCAGAAAATGCAACTGATGTATTTATTTATTTATTTTTTCACCAAATCATATTACATATTACTTTCAATTAAATATTAAGTTCTTGCATTCATTCAGTTTTAAACATTCAACAATGTTTCATTGAATAGGAGAACATTCTTCCTCTCTTTGCAAACGCTTTTGGCGCTGTGGAAGATATTTTCCATGGCCCATTTGTGAGATAATGCTTTTTAGTGCTTTCCTCTGCCTCCAAATAGAGGTGATTGTTTAGGAAGTCTTGTACCAGTCTGTATGCTGGAGTTAAGTTATGGAGCAGACTGGGGGACTATTATAGAAGCAGTTGCCTCCCCTACTATAGAGAAGAGTGAAGGAGGGTCATGAGAGATTAAATTCAGTTTAGCTATATAGCCTAATACACAACATCACATGCCTATCTCATAGTCTTTACAGTTCACCAATCCATTCACAGTTTCTTTCTAAGGAAAACCAGTTGATTGCATTGGCTCATTGATTCTGAATGCAATCCTCACACTAAGCATGCTTAGAAGTACTGAAAGTGGAGGAAAAACTCCCCTTTAACAGGTAGAACCTCCAGCAGAACCAGGCTCAGTGTGAGCGCCGAATGAGATCAAATGCTCCTTTTCCATGAACGGCAGACCTGTTCTGAGTGTTTATCTGGCTAAAATTTATGCCCTTGATGAATTGAAGTGTTTTTCTTGAAATAATCAAATGTTGAAGAGTCAGAAAGCTCTTTATACAGGGGGGTTGGTTCTCCTGTTCTCCTGGGAGGTGTGATTTTGTAAGGTATAACATATGTACTGAGCTTGCCGTGCGAGTCAGAGAGTTTTCCCATCTCTCCGTCTGAGGACGTGGATGAAATTTAAACCTTATTTCTTGCAGAAATGCCTCGAAGCTTCTAACTACCCGTTACAGGGTAATGGAGCCTTTTAACATCTTTGAACTCAACAGCCTGGCTGTGCTGGGTAGTGGAGGTTGGATGTGTGTTACTTTGGAGTCAAAGTTTGCTGGAACAATCTTAGCATTTGGTGATCTGTTGCTCAACATCTATGGTGTAAATGGGACTTCACACACAAACTATGAGGCGTGCAGTGAGAACAATGTCTCATTTAAGCTTGCACACCCTCACTTAAAACCGGTCTGCCGTGCGTTCCACTCTGAAAACACGTAATATGGCAGCCAACATTTGGAAGAAGAATGTTTTTCAAGATAACTTCAATAATAGCACGTTGTTACAGACCAATACTGCACCATGATGTCACAAACCAGTAGGTGGCAGTAGTGTTCTTTGACAAACATGAATGCCTCCAGTAAAGCACATTCAAATGAAAATACTCTTAATTAAAAACACTTTTCATTTATTGAACAGTATATAATAATTTAATATTTAAAATACTTTCAGAAGTTTTATTATGACTATGACCAGGAATTTTTTCATAACACAAAACATAAGGGGATGGGTTAAAAGTGAGAGTGAATTTTTCCCCATGGTGGGACCTAAAGGGATTTAAATTTTATTTTACATAACCATTTATAATTGATCACTAACCAAACCTGGATATGTTATTGTGCTATAATTAAACATGTAGAAATATAATATTCTCATAATGCCAGTGACTAAAAATAAAAAATAAACAATACTATGCAATTTTGAGCCCCAACATAGAGGGCACTTTGGTCTATGATTTTGGCTCAGGAGAGGGCAAATTAGCACACATTTTGGCTTCATAGAGGGGCACTGTAGTGAACATTTTTGGCTGGATTTTTGGTTTAGGAGAAAAACTGCAAGTGCCAGAATATAAAACCAAATATAATACAAAGTAAGTTAAAAAAAAATGTTTGTTAAATGTAGTTGATAAACATTTTTCACCAAAAGTTCAGAAGAGTTAGTTACTCTCATTTAGTAGAGTAACAATGATCAAAACTCCATCTTTCCATTAAAAAAGCACATTGTTCTGTTTTTTTCAAACTTGTGGAGTTTATCCGCTTAATCTTTATTCGCTATTTGTTGACAGCTTTGCAGAATCGATCACGCGTGTTGCATACTGGTTAAATCCCAAGCCCCATATCACAATATTGTATTGCTACCTTTGTTGACCCCAAAGGGCACTATTGCACGTGTTTTAGCCCGTGCTGGAGAGAGATCATTTTAGCATTCATTTTGGCTCCACAGAGGGTGCTTTAACATTCATTTCGCTCTCAATAGGGCGTTTCTCTAACACACACTTTGACTCCCAAGAAGGCACTAGCATGTGTTTTAGCTCCCAAGGGGTAGGGCTGTGG
>JAGKQL010000049.1:6710683-6785969 GCA_018398635.1 Cyprinodon brontotheroides | reverse complement strand
TATTATTGTTTTAAAAAAGAAAGAATTTGAAAATATTTGTGGAAAGTGAAACTTTGTATACCATTAAAACTATGTGAGATCTATCCAATGTACTTGAATAATTTCACATTGATTTGAAGTAATTGTGTCACATTACATGAAAGTTATTGAAAAAAAACATTAAACATTTTCTGAAAAAAAAAAAAAAAAGAGTTAAATGGAAAAACAAATGAGTGTGCCTCATCTACAGAGACTAGTAGAACAATTTCAAAGTGATTTTGGGTCAATAGGTCACATGACCTGGGAGCTATTGATGAAAAATACTAAATTTAAACTAAAAAATGATTGCTATAAAATAAAAAATGAGTTAAAATGAAAAACAAATAAGTGTGCTTCATCTAAAGAGACTAGTAGAACAATTTCATACTGATTTTGGGTCAACAGGTCACATGACCTGTGAAAGCCTTTCACAGGTCAAGCTTTCACATTTTATTTACCCAGAAACAATTTTTACTTGCCTAGTATAATGTTTGATAAATATGAGGTGCCTCTAATATTCATTTTTGTATATATATCAATGAAACATGTTTGTTTTTTAAATGTTTTTGTAATTCAGTAAGTTTACAGGTTGCATGTGTCAGATAATGAACTCAAGCCTACATTACCGTGTTAACATGCTTTTCAATCCTTCTTGCACATTCTTTTCAAACTAAACTTTACTTTAAACTGTTGTGTGCTTGGAAAAATGTAAATTGTAATGTTAAAAATCCCCCAAAAACTTGACAGGTTAAAAACTTACACTACTACTACTCACCAGTTTAAAGGAATAGTACACCCAAAACATGATTAGCCTTCATTTTCTACTCACCCCCATGCTGAACAACACTCTGGAGTACTTTTTGATATCTCAAATGCATCTGGAGATCTGGGAGGCTTCTTGCTGTCTGCTGACATTCAAATAATGGAGGTCTATGGTGCCCGAGACAGAAAGGTCCATAAAAGTCCACAAAAACATGTCAATATTCCTCCATACTGCTCTCGGTCCAATGTATTCCAAGTGTCCTGAGTGGGTAGCATCCAGAATTTACTCAAAGCGAAGTCATTTAGAATGTTCTTAGAGCATAAACAGTAGTGTATGGGATTTCCTGAAAGCGCACACATGCGCGCTCACGAGCGCTTACGGAAGCCGGCAGACCAAACCAGATGAAAGTGCTCATTCAGCGTCTGCTCTGCCAATAATGCAAGCTTAGAAGAAGAAAAATGTGCTGTTTACCTGTGCAAAGAAAAGAAACAACGAAAGAAAAATGTCTGAGGACTTCAATGTTGAGGAAGAGCATGAGTTCTTTGCCAAGCTGAATGCGCTTGGTTTTGGTCTGCCGGCTTCCGTAGCGTCGTGATCACTTAATCTTAAAATGAAAAGCATTTCTGGAAATGCTTTTTTATTTTCTAATTTTACATTTCAAATTGAATTTTGGTACATATTTGCAGGGGTACATTTTAAAAAATAAATCTCAAATGTATTTTTCTTTTTCATTTTAATTAAGAGACTATGTTTCTCGGCTGGCCTGGGGAACGCTTTGGGAGTTCCTCCGGAAGAAGCTGGAAGAAGTGGCTGGGGAGAGGGAAGTCTGGGCCTCCCTTCTTAAGCTGCTGCCCCCGCGACCCGACCCCGGATAAGCCGGAGGAAGATGGATGGATGGATGGATGGATGGATTTTAATTAAGTCAAAGAATGAGCGGTGTTAAAGAAGAAAATGAATATGCAAACAGGATGGTTGATTAGTAATTTCATTTGAGTCAAACAATGCAGCCACATTCTTAAAATGAAAAAGTTTTTCAAAAAATGCCTTTTCATTTGAAATATGGTAAGGATTTGCTTCCATACTTACTTGGACATTTTAGATTAGTTTTCAGAGTTCCTATCTGATTTGATGTTGAATACTGACATAGTAGTGGGTGATTTTAAGATCCATGCTGGCATTGAAGGTGATAGCTTAAGTGCAGCCTTTAATGCTATCTTAGCATTGGCTTTGTTGAAAATGTGAATAGTCCCACACATTCTCATCGTCATACTTTGGACCTTGTGCTGACATATGCCATTGAATGTGAAGAACAGTATTTCCTCACAACCCTATCCTCTCTGACCACTTACGGTGCCAAACATTATCCTCTACAGGTTTTATTGGAGGGGGTAAAGCTTGCAGTGATATATATGTTAGTAGGACACATACAAGCTTCAGAATTACTTCAACAGAGTTCTCCTCCCCAAAAGAAGGTTTCGCTTTAGCGAAATCCAAGGAAACTGGAGAGAAAATGGTGCTCTACATGCCTACGAGAATTATACCTAGACTGAAAAAATTGTTAACTGCTGTACAGGATAACCCATCATGAAGCATAGAGGAGAATAAGAATAATCCTAGATCTTTTTAATATAGTTTCCAAACACAACCAAAGCATAGTTCTTTCGAACAGTCCATCCCACCTACTGTTAGCAGTAATGATTTCATGGGATTCTTTAATAATGGGATGGATCTATTAAAATAAGACCACTAGCATCCCTCCTATTATGAGTGGTTTACCTCTAGAAGGTGAGTCAACATCTGAGGTAGCCATACAACCAATTTACATGACCCCTCTGAAACTGACCCACGCCGAGTTCGGACCGAGCTTGAATCAGTAAACCGTGCCGAGTGTGGTTCTAACGACCATTTACACATCACGCTAGCACAGTTACTCGCCTCCTATCAACGGTCCACGATAAGACGACTTTCAAGGCGGGACTGACACAAACAAAAATGGCAGCACCCATAACATTCAGGAACTTCTGTGCCTGGATAGCGTTTCAATGAGAGCCTCAGTCTCTGCAACATCCCAGGTCGCACCACGCTCTTTTGATGCCATTTAGTTTGTGTTGTGAACGGGTGAAGAGATCTATGAATTGCAAAGCTGGACACCCCAGAAAAACTGCAAAATGAGTCAGCCGACTGTAAATAGCAGATGCCGTGGTCTGCTTATGCACTCTTTGTTATCAGAGAACCAAGCCACAACTGAACCGTGCTGCACCCTTGTGTTGAACTAGTCCTAGATTTAACACAGTTCAGTTGTGTCTGGCAAGGTTCAGTTCAGGTGTGTTCCATTTACACTCAACAGTTTTTTCAGTTACCATGCTGGGACCACTCAGCATGGTTTCAAAAGGGTAGTGTAAATGAAGGTATAGAATATGAACTGGGTTTGGAGCTGCTTTGATCAACTTGAACTTTCAGAGTTAGCAAACCTATTCTCTTAATCTTCAGCTTATATGTTAGCTTGTATGGAAGCTTGTATGTTAGATCCATTTCTAACCAGGTTATTTAAGGAAATATTCCCTTTTATCTTCTCCTCCATTTTAGATCTGATTAGTCTATCCCTTGTGTCAGTCTTCTTCTCCTAGCTCCCTTCTAGATTCTTCTGTCCACACCTTTTCCTCGTATTTCAATTAGTCCTCCCATTGTTTTTGTCTCCCATATATACTCCTTCTTTTCTGCTGGTTCCTTATTTGGGTCGTCTTCAAACCTCCACTCAACCTGACAGTTGAATTGGGGATGTATTTCTGCCATAGAGCGCATAAATGTTTGCCTATTGACTCTCGTAAAACGTTGTGCATATGCAGTAGCTCCTTTGCATTACAAATATATAGGAGGTGGCAGGAACTGTTGTCACAGTTCTGCGGGTGATTTACAGGTCGAGTTGTGGAAGAGAAACAAACTTACTAAGACGAGCTGCAGGTGAAATGATTTGGACCTGAACATCAAACATTAATCAGCCCAACATCAAAATTAATCATCAGTCCAAAGACAGATGGAGGCGGTACACAAGGCTTGGCTAACTGCGTGCGGCGAGGCTAACGCTTTATCCTGCTGCCTTGACTGCCTGCCTCCTTTTTTCAAATGTCAGTATCTGACCCAGAATGGATAAAGACAGGTAGGAATGATTTAAAAAAAATAATAATTATCATAATTGAACTCTATTAATCTCACACTCAAGAAATTTACCTCTACATTTAACACATTCCCTTGGGGGGCAGTGGGCTGCCACTGTGCAGGGCCAGGGGAGCAATGTGGTGTTAAGGGTCTTGCTCAGGGAGACCCAGAGTGCAGGCTGTGGGGGTCAAACCGGATACTTGTAATCTTCTCAGAGCACAAGAAAATAATATCATATGGAAAATAATATCATATAATATAGATGTGTTACATCTATTTTCTAGATGTTTGTTCATTTGTATAGTTGCTCCTTATAAACACATTCTTAGAAAATAAATAGCTTATATATATATATATATATATATATATATATATATATATATATATATATATATATATATATATATATATATAAATATTTAAAGCTGAATGATAGCCTTTCCATTACTAAATTGGAACATTATGTTTTCTAGGTCAGTGACACCATATTGGACCCAGATTTGCCTTCACAAAGCCTCAGACGGGCAAAATTTATATACCAAAAGTAAAACTGTACATGAAATTATGTTTTATTTTTTATAATCTTTTTTTGTTGTTGCCATTCATATAAATATATTGGTGTGATAACTTAGTATAAGTTTGATTGTTTTTGGTATAGTACGTCTATTTTAAATTTAATAGACCCCCTGGAGAAAACTTCACCAGCTGCCACTTTGTGCAACCACTTACAGCATGATGAACTTTTGAAGAGTTTCAGTCTGGCTTTAGAACTCATCATAGCACTTAATAGACTTGTAACTGTACATGTCCTGTTAGATCCCAGTGCTACATTTGATACAGTTGATCATATTCTTTAAGAAAGACTTTAATATTTTGTTGGAAGTAAAGGAACAGCACCAGACTGGTTTAAACTTTTTATTTGACCGATTTCAGTTTCTTCACATTAATGAGGGTAACATGGGGATCAATGCTAGGAACAATTCTCTTTACTATATATATGCTCCAAATTGGAAAATTATAAGACAGCATGGGATTAATTTCCACTGTTATGTTGATGATACTCAGCTATTCAGTCTATAAAATCAGATAAAACTAACCCCTTACATAGACAACAGGCATTTCTTTAAGACATAAAAAACTCAGATGACTCTTTCTGCTCCCAAATGCAGACAAAACATAGGTTATAGTCTTTGGATCAAAGATTAGTCAGTCACTTCATTTGGATGGGATTCATTTGACGTTAGATAATAAAGTAAAAAGTCTTGGTATTATTGTTGATCAGGACCTGTCATTTAAATCCCTTATGAAAGAGGTTTCTGCAAAAATTTGAAATATCTTGTCCAGGGGTGATGCTGAGAAACTAGTCCATGCATTTTGTACTTCAAGGCTGTACTATTGTAATTCTTTACTATCAGGAAGTCAACAAAGTTCTGATCCTTATCCTGTTAAAAGGAAGATTTTCCTCTCCACTGTCACCACATGCATGCTTGGTATGAGGGATCTCCTTCAAGTCAATGAGTCTATAGAATCAGCTGGTTTTCCTTAGGAAACTTTGAACCAATCCCACAGTATGATCAGGTTGAATTGTCTCTGTAAAATGCCTTGAGATGATGATGTCTTGTAAATTGACTCTATATAAATAAACTGAATTGAATTGAATTATTTTATATACATCACAACCTTTTGTTGAAATCGACCTAAGCAGGATTGTTTTGCATATGCCTATTTAATGAATGAGACCAGAGAAAAGTTCAAGGACATTTTTGATATCTAAAACTGCACAATTTAAACATCAGATGTCCTTTCTTTACATCTTAAGTTTGTTTCTATCATGTGATGATTAGAGAATAGCTTAATTTTCTTTTTAACACATCAGAGATTTAAAAAACAACCACTTGTTATATTTTCTTTGCATGAAACAATTTCCATAAATGTCAGGACAAAGGATTTAAAGCTTTGATACATTTTTAATATGTGATACTAAAAAAGGAATTAAATCATTTTATTTGAATTTTAATAATTTATTTTACAAAGACCATCAAAACACTTGACTGGTTAAAAGAGATAAATTAACTATCCCACAATAATATATCAATGTAAATTGCAACACTACTGTTTGGAATGAATGCAGTGTTTGGATATCAGCATTATTTTGCCCGAGTGAACAATCTTTTCAGATGCTTTGATATTTCCTTCATTTTCAGCCCATACATGATTGGATTGAAGAGAGGATGATACATTATTAACTGTAAAGTCATAATTAGCCTTAAAGTCTTTGGAAAATCTGAATCCAGCTGAACTGTAATAACATCAAATGCACACAAACACGAAAAGTTGATCAAAACAATTAAGTGGGGTAAGCATGTCTGTGCTGCTTTTTTTCTCACTTCTCTGCTACTTCGGTAGGATATTCTAAGGATACGTGTGTAAGTGAATAATATGAAAAACACAGGCAGAAGTGCAACATTTGCTAAAATCACCATATCATGTATAATTTGTGCTCTTGTGATGACACACTGCAGTTTGTAAAGTGTATTATTACAAAAGATGTTCCTTATGGTAAAGCTACAGAGTTGTTTATTAGCACTCAGTCCAGCTGGTACTGCAACCTGGGAGGCTGGCAGAATCCAAGCTAAAATGAGCAGAATACTGATAGTAGATTTATTCATAATAATTGGATATTGCAGAGGTTTACATATAGAAACATACCTGTCATAGGCCATAGCGGCCAAAAGCAAGAACTCTGACCCACCCAAAGAGTAAAACATATGAAATTGCAAAACACAAGCTGAGTATGATATGGTCTGCTCTTTAGACAGAAAATCAATCAAAAGTTTAGGGTAGATAACAGTACTCCAAAGAACAGAGTTGATTAACAAAGCCCCAATGAAGATGTACATAGGCTCATGGAGGTTCTGGTGAGTCCAAATCAGACACACTATAGTGGAGTTACAGCTTATTATGAGAAAATATACGGAAAGAATAATCACAAAATAAAGATATCTGTACTTTTCCACTTCCACGTGTCCACCAAGAATTATATGAGTTACATTAAAACCCTCATCCATTTAGGCAGCCAAATAAGCAGAGATGACCAGGCAGATAATATCCATAACAAACCTAAATGGGGACATGTAACATGTTCTGTAAGTCACTGAGAACATCTTTGTTTGTCTAAGGATAAAAACATAGAATCATTCAGGAAATTATATGGGAATACCTGAAATATAAAATCACATAGTTATTAGCAGAAAGTTTGGAAGAGAAAATATGAGTTTTGATAGAGGGAAGCTAAACCATGGAAGAAAAGAGAAAACTGCTGATCCTTTGTTACAAACAACTCTTTCTGGTTATAAAAACATTTTTGGAATCAATATTTTTTCTATTTATGACAAATTTGAAAACACACTACGAAATCTCACATATGCATTAAAACACATAAGTTTTCTTGTAGGACAATGTATAGGATAAATTGCAAATCTAAGGTCAGACTAATGCATTGAATAAACAGTAATTAAAAGTTGGTTTAACTCCAAAGATCATTTCCTGAAACTAAATAAACAAGAACAGAAGGAGTTACTATATCTAAATAACTGAAAATAAAAAAATTATTCTGGGTTCTAACCTTTAGGTCCTCATTGTATGGTACAGCGGTTTATTTTAAGCTTACAATTCACTACCTAGTACAAGTAGGCCAAAGGCTGCCTAAAGTCAAAATAAAAAAAAACTGTGTAGAAACAAACAAGTTTAGTAATGAGTACTTCATATGGAAGAATGAGAAACAGAGTTTTGATCCTCCATCTAAAAGTGAAGGATTACGTCTGAATTTAAGCAAGTGCAGTGAAATATCATCTGAGCAGACCTTTTTCTGATTGGATTACTGGTCTGTAACCACAATCCAATCACACAAAGGGGATTGGCTAGGGCTACTGATGATGTCATTAAAACATAACTGTGGAGTGTGACAAAGTTTGTGTTGCCAGGTGGACTGGTACAAATTTCTAGTGAATCCTCACAGAGATAATTGATATAGGATGTCAATCACACTATTCTCCAGGTCAGGTTTAAATATGAAGAAGAAAACTGAAAATTTGACCGAAAGATTGGTTTTCTGCAGGTCTTTGCATTTACAATTAAGATTGTCGGAAAATATATAGAAACAAATCTGTCTGAAAGCCAGTCATTCTTATATAAGCCCTGTATGGCAACAGTGTATTAGCCCACTATAAAACTAGGTGGGCTTAAATATATAATAAGCATTCATGATTAAATGTTTATCCTGGAGCAAACGTGACTACTCTGCCCTACGATATTTAGTGCTTTAAGTTTATCTCAAGCACAAAACAATGTATATTGCTTTGTTGCACTGATGAAATTATAGAAGCACAATAAAGAAAAATCAGATTTTTGTGTTATTTTTTAATTGGAGGATTTTTTTTTTGGGGGGGGGGGGTCATCATATGCATACCTGCATAAGAGTGCTACCTTTTCAATCTTTGCTTACTAAAAAACTAGCAGCAGAAGTGGAGTTTGGAGATACAATCCACTTTTGAATACGTTCTGCAATTGCAGTCTTTCTCTCACTCCCAACTTGGTGGTGTTGTGGGTTACATAAGCGGAGATCAATAGATTTCACTCAGTCCACATTTTATTAGATCTTTGCAAAGAGAAAATAAGGCATCATACAGCCCTTATTGCAGTAATCAGCTCTGTTCTGATCTGACCAGAGATGGGAAGTAACGAAGCACAAATACTTTGTTACTGTACTCAAGTAGATTTTTCTGATATTTTTTTACTTTACTACTTATTTTTTATGGCGACTTTTACTTCTACTCCTTACATTTTACACAAATATCTGTACTTTTCTACTCCTTACATTTTAAAAAATTGGCTTGTTACTTTAGTTTTGAATCATTTCAATGGAGTTACCGTTATTATTTTATACGTCATCAATACCAAATTCAATCTAATTGGATGGGAATCTACATTGCATTTGACGCACCACTACAAGATGAATCGACAGATTCGGTGGTATTCATTCGCAGCAAATCATTGCAGCTTGGTGGCGGTGGCGCTTAGCATAGTAGTATGGACGACTGAGATGATTGAAAATGAACACAACGGAGATCTAGACCTATTGGCAGACATCCATTTAAAAATGTAGGCAACGGCATGAAAAAAAGTGGTTTCTACTTTTACTTTTATACTTTAAGTAAATTTACAAGCCTGTACTTTGTTACTTTTACTTGAGTAAAGAAGTTGAATCAGTACTTCCACTTTTACCAGAGTATTTTTAACACAAGTATCTGTACTTTTACTCAGAAATTGAAAGTGAGTACTTTTGCCATCTCTGGATCTGACCAGCGTGTGTCTCCCTTACTTACATTAATGGAAAGTAGTCAGAGTCAAATTAATTACAGACACTTTGATTAAAAAGTACCGTATTTTTCAATACCATAAGGCGCACCGGACTAAAAAGCGCACTCTCAGTTATGTGTCCCATTTCTGTATTTAACACACACATAAGGCGCACCGGACTATAGGGCGCGCTTTTTATATACAGGTACATGTCCTCTACTACCTTTAAATACCTCTACTGCGTGATTTAAAAATACAGCGGGGAGCAAAACTGAGTATGATTGTGCTTTATTCATGTATTTATTACAAAGTATTAATCAAACCTGGCAGCTGGTCGTGAGTCAGACACATCGCAGATGACAGCGCTGTGGTCACTCCTAAATTAACTTAAAATCCTGAAACCTGCCGACGGAATATGTTCGCTTTATTGCCGGTATCCTGGTGCCTGCAGTTTAAATTATTTAGATGAAAAACACCTGCCAGCCACAGCGGTGAACCCCAGGCTGACCCGGCCTAGAGGCTGCTGATGAAAGGATTTCTCCAGTCGGTGCACCCGCTGGTATGTGGGGGTCTGAGCGCCTCCAACAGAAATAGATAATCTGGATGAACTGACTGCAATTATTAAGTTTTCAGGTGGACTTTCTCACTTAAAAACATATTAAAACTACTTTATTCCCACTGATCACAGCAAATATAGCTGCAAGATTTAGATTATTTAGATGAAAAACACCTGCCAGCCACCCATGTGAAGAGGAGGAGACCCCGGCCAGAGGCTGCTGTTGAATTAAGTTTTCAGGTAGAAAATAGAGCGGGAGCAAAACTGAGTAGTATGATTTGTGCTTTATTCATGTATTTATTACAAAGTATTAATCAAACCCATCAAAGTCATCATCCTCTGTTTCTGAATTAAACAGCTGGCGCTAAATCAGACATGCCAATTTCCCCTTCTTCGCTGTCAGTCACTTTCCGTGCAGCGCCAGCTCCTCAGAAATAATGCCGGCTTTTGTGCAAAAGCTTGAACAACAGAGCCAGCAGACACGTTAGTCCATCTATAATCCATCCTCAAATGGTGGCGTAACTTGCCTTGGCGCTGCCTTCCACTTATCCTGAAACTGTGGTCTCTGTCTTCAGTCATCCATCGCTCCCACGCCGCAGCCTTGCTTCTGAACGGCCGCTTCACAGTACCGATGTCGAGCCGTGGAAGTTCCTTTGTCAGACCCCGAGATAACGGCGAGCACAGCGTTTATTTGATTCATCTTTTTTCACATCGGCTGTGAGATGGGCACGCAGGCAATGGTGATGCGTGGAAAAAACCACCTAGTCTTCTCACATACACCTGCCTCAGCCACGCATCCACCCAGCCTTTTTCATTTAATATCATATGTCATCAGAGCGCTGTGTCTGTCTTCGCTGTCAGCTCCCAGATCAGCTTCTCTGATTGGTTGATGTGGCGCGTCCAGCAGCAGCAAAACTTAAATTTTTTCCATCTCGAGCAGCAGCAGCGCCTGTTGGCTGTCGGGCCAGATGCTTGCGCTCTCGGCGATGCCTGCACCAAAACGCCGCCATGGACCTTTGCTGCACCTATATCGCGCCACAACCATTGACTTTGCATGTAAACTTCGCTGCTTCTGCTGCACCTGCTGGCTCCGGTTCACACCGATGTCGAAGCGTTGAACAGCTGGTAGCACAGCGCTAATTGTTTCCCCATGTTTTTCACATCAGCTGTGAGATGGGCACGCATGGAGTTACATATACAACAGCTTGATGGTGAGGGGTGGAAAAAAAAACACCTGGTCTCCTTACATTCAGCCACTCTTTCATCATCTCACTCAATGAGGTGGTCTCAAAGTCGCAGTTACAACACAACATAGGGCGCACCGCACCATTTTGAGGAAAAAGACGTTTAAGTGCGCCTTATAGTCGTGAAAATACAGTAACATGTTATGAATAAACCTTGAGAAAGGCATCTGGGTTGTTATGGAAATCCTCATTCAGACATTGTGTGGCCTTGCAGGTGAAACAGATTAAGTAAAATATTGTTCAGTTGATGAATAGCATAACTCAATATATAAAATAAGAGAAGCCACAGTTGTTGGCTGCAAATTTAGCATGCCTTCCCTAGAAATGCCTTCCCAAATTACTGTTTTATTGCTTGACAACTTCTCATTACAAAGAAAACATGCAGGCACTTCTTCCGCATTGGCCATTTTTCTTTGAATCCTCTGTTCTCATCGGTTATATTCCTCTTTTTCCCCTTGGGATCCCTGTTTGCTGAAACATGTGTTGCAGGATGTGACACTGTCATGATAGAGAACAGATGGACCCAGTATTCAAGGAGAGACAGTCAGTAGGAAAAGTTCAAAAAGGTTTATTAAATAAAAACAAAAACTAAAGTGGAGCTGTGGCTCGCGGACACTGCAGGATGGGGAGCGGGGGCACCGCCCAATCACAAACACTCTGGTAGGAGAAACACAGGTAAGTGACCACGATCATCTGACAGAAGATGATTATCTGAGTTGGCCACTTACCTGGTTTAACAGTCCAGTCCTAGAATGTCCCCAAGTGCTGCAGTTCCAGAGGACACACTGGAAGCTGATCCTGGTCAGGGATCCAGAACAGACAGGACAGGATCCAGATCGAGGCAGGAACAGGAAACAGGTGGCCGGATCCAGACTTCCAGGCATCCACAGGCTCCCAGGAGGGTTCAGAGTCTGATAGGGTCCGAAAGCATGACCAGGTGGTCACGCACAGGAGCAGACAGGATCAGGTGCAGATGAGCAGGCTTAGTGGAAGAGGGTAGCTGAGACAGGACTTGGAACCAGAACTTGATGCAGGACTTTAAACTGGTCTACTCCCTGGAGCCAGGCTTACTGAGATAAAAACTGAACCTCCCCACATATAGAGCCAAAACCCAGAGGACTCCGCGGGGCAGGAACAGTGGACGATCAGGAGACAAGACAAACACTAAAATCCCTCTTTCCACTGGCTGCCAGGATCCTGGGGCATGAACCAAGGCAAAACTGAACAGACAGACTAACAGAAAGACAAGTAATGATCTGGCACTGAATGCTCAGGCTGAACTGAATATAACCAAGAGGAAACAGGTGAGAGGAATAAGTATAATTGAGGCAGGGAGGGAAAACAGCAGGTGAAAGGAATGACTAATTAAGGGAGAGCAAACAGGCCAGATCATCACAGACACAAACCTTTCTTGACATTAATATTAAAATTTATTGTTTAAATTTTTAGAGCATTGGAAAACATAATGAATGTTTGTTTCACCTCGTGCATACCATGTTAAAACAAACAAAAAAAATCCATCTTTTCCATTTTCATAGAGTTTTGAAAAAGGGCCTGATAAACTGGGGTGCCAGCTTCTTGTAGTCTAACTTCAATGGTAGGTCCTTAGTGGAGAGCCAGACCCTCTCCAGATTGGCCATGCGGGGCTGGAACCCGTCGATGATTAGCAGCCAGGGCCTCGGCAACTTTGCCGTCCTTCAAGCGTCCTGACATATAAGGGCAGACAGACGGACTGAAGGAACCCGTGTCTCCTTCTCCTTGATGGTGAATATCAGTGGCTGGAACCCGTACACCACGTAGAAGGGGGAGAGGCGGGTGGAGCAGGAAGGTTTAGAATTGATGGTGTGCTAGACCCAGAGAACATTCCAGACCCACTTGGTGGGGTCAGACTCACAGAGGAGAAGAAGCTTTGTCTCAACCTCCTGGTTTGCCCTTCTTTTGACCATTGGTCTGAGGGTGTAAGCTGGACAACAGGTTGACGGAGATCCCCAACATTGAGCTGAACTCCTGCAAGTAATGAACCACAAACTGAGGGCCTCTGTCGGACACTATGTCAGCCGGAACACCATGCAGACGGAAGACCTGCCTAGCCAGGATAGTGCCCATCTCCTTAGCTGTAGCGAGCTTGTATAGAGGAACCAAGTGTAAAATTTTTGAGAAATGGTCAGTGATGGGACTAACGGCGTTGAAAGTAACGGCTTTACTAACGCCGCTACCTTGTTTTAGTAACGCAGTAATCTAACTAATTACTTTGACTGTAACTATAACGCGTCAGTTACACATTGCAGACACCCCGTTACTGCAGCTGTTACTCAGGTCGCACAATGAACCTTTTTCATGATAGGACTCGTGTGCGCAGCTGCAAGAAGCTGACACCCCACCCACGTCAAAAACTCTGCAAATAGACTGAATGGTTAGTGCAACGTTAGTGTAGATTTGTGCAGAAAAAATATTGTTTGTGCTACTTTTTGTTTAAGAGATATTAAAGATTATTTTTTAGGTCATCCAGAGGTGTGCGCCTGTCATGAGAGAGAGGAGGATGAGAATGGCTGATGAATAGTGAGATTCCGCCTGTCAGTTGGGTAGGTGGGTATTTCTGCTGGCGGGTGTTAACGTACGGCACACACACACAGAGAGATGGAGAGTGAGGAGGACTCAGCAGCAAAAAAAAGGCGTTTCTACGATGGAAATACGATGTTACGCTGAGCTGCTGCGTTCAACACATACCGCAGTTTCCTCTGCATCTCTGCACAGCCGCAGGTTGCACGAAAGCGCACCGCTGCTGACAATTGTGAAAGCGCGCATGCTCGCTTAAAGGCGGCCTGGCTGGTCGCCCACTATTACTCGCCACACAGGAGAACTATGGAGAGCGTGAACGATCATTCTGAAGTGTATAAAACCTGATGGATGGATGGATGGATGGATGGATGGATGGATGGATGGATGGATCTCTCTGCCTTTCAACCCTACTGTATTTTTTATTTTATACATTTATTAAAATGGCTTTTTATGGCCTATATGGAGATCCATATTTGATGTCACACGCAGAGTATACATCTTGATAGATAGATGGATAGAAAGATGATGTTGCAGTATCTATAATAACCCAAACAAACAGGATTTCGTAGAATTAGACATCCCCAGTTAATTAATTTCACCAGAGATAAATGCCCTGTTAAAAAACTTCACATGCGTTCCCCCCTGATGTCATTTACGCTGAGTTGCAATAAATGCTAAACTCTCGGAGGTTCATTTTTGTCGTCCGCTCTAGTCATTGGCTTTAGAAACACACCGTCGAGTAGGGTTGGGTGAGGTTTACGGAAATTTGGAAAGTAACGCATATTGTTACTTACTAGTTGGAATTGTTACTTTATTGTGGAGTAACTCGTGTTAGTAATCTCCAAAGTACTTTTTGGAGGAGTAAATTCAGTAACTATAACTAATTACTTTTTCAAAGCAACGTTCAACACTGGGAAATGGTCCACAGTTGTGATTATGACTGACCTCTAGGAGTATCGATACAAGACCCAGTAAATAAAATACATGAGAGACTGGACCATGGCTGAGAGGCCCATGGTCCTATCTATCCATGGACTGGACCACGGCTGAGAGGGCATGAGTAGAGGGCAAAGCAGACCGGATGGGGGTTGCTGGTAATCCTTGGTCAGGTTGTATTGAAGCCAGGCTGTTACAAACTCCATGACATCTGTAGGTAGGCCACCAAAACTGGGATGATTCTAACAGACTTAGTAATACCAGGATGGCGGTAAAGACTGGAGCATTGGCAAAAGTTCAGGACTTCAGTAATAATGAAGTCAGGGATATATAGCCTGTCCTTAGGGCAGGCCTCCAGAATCCATGCTCCCCCCAGAGACCTCCTGACCTCCCTCACCAGGTCGAGCCTCTTGATATCACACCTAATGATGTCAGGTAGGATATACTCCTGTGTCTCCTTGGAACCCTTTCTTCCTGGTCTCGAACATCCTGGACAGGGTGTCCAGTTTTCCAATCTTGGACCCAGGCCAGTAAGGTAGGGAGAAGTTAAATCACCCAATAAACAGGACCCACTTGGCCTGCTTGGGGTTGAGCCTCCTTACTGTCCTGAGGTACAGATTCCTGTAGTCTGTCCACAACCAGTGTCTCCACTCCTCCAAGGCCAGCTTGACCACCAGGTGTTCTCGGTTACCCACATCGTAATTGCGCTTAGAGCTTCCGGGAAAAAAGGCACAGTGGTGAATACGACCATCACTGGCCCTCTGTTTGAGGATGTTACCGACTCCAGAACCAGATGCATCTGCTACCAGAGCTGACGTAAACAGGGATTCCATTACAGTTGATAGGGTTAGGCCTCTTTTAGTGCCTAGTCTTGTTTTTCGCCTAGACAATGCTATGGGCTCCCTTTCATTCCTTAGGTAAAAAGCATTCAAAGTTCATCTGCTTAACTGTGTCTCTCCTAGATCTCGCCTCCTGGAGCTAGTTAGTGTTACCTTCTAAAAGTATATATGGCTTAGTACGTCTATATTCCTTTTTGTTGTCTGCTCCCCCATTTGGTCTTAGAGGAAGGCTGCTTACTCTGAGCCTGCTGAACGTTTCTTCTTTTCATAGGGGAGTTTTTCCTTTCCACCGGTGCTAAATATGCCTTTGTATAAGGGGTTTTGCAAAGTCAAGAACCTAATGCAAGAAACTGTCATCTGAAGTTATATGCTTATCTAGGGGGAGTAAATCCTTTAAAGTCGGTGATCTTGACATTATGGTGGGTTTCGATGTGGTAGACATTTCAACCAATTTGTCTGTCAACCGATCTGATTAAATAACTGAAAAGTTTCTTAGGATGTATTGTGAACTAGTGCCGTATGTGTTTAATACTTTAATAATAGGATGCTATTTTTGTAATAAATGTCTCTGTTTCATGCAGTTGTACACGTATAAGGCATAATCTGCTGTTAACAGAAATATTAATAAGAAAACAACAACTTACATTTAGAAAATTATTAATGGGTTATTATCGCAATACGATATGATTGGGACTAAACAGGCATGTAAATGTTACAGTGAATCTTACAAAATATTTTTAAGCAAAGTCAAAGCAGAACGTATCAAGGTAGAAGCAGACAGAAAAGATCAGGTAGCTGAAAGGGTAAAAAAAGAATAAAAGAGTAACACAGACCTCTGAATGGCATTAGGTTGGGCAAAAGCGACCAGCAGATGAATGAGGCAGGACATCACACAGATAAGGTGCAAAAAGAAAGAGCACAAGTCTCAGATAATGAAAGGGAAATAGTCTGCCTAAGGTATAATGAGGTATATGAAATATAAGTTAAGAACATATTGCCAGTTAATCATTTTAATACTAAAAACATAATAATGTCACTCTCCAACTTTAAATGAAAACTTGAGATCGATAAATTTTTTTTGTGAATGTGAATAAAGATGATGCAGCTATTGGTATTACTTGAATTTTATTTTGCCTATCTTGCTTCAGCCATACAACTGGATTAAAACAAACACTAAAGAGCATGAGGCAGAGCAAGGAAACTAGCAAAATGTAGCAGGACAAAGTATGCATAGAATGTGTCCACTGCATGCAGCCTATGGACAACATAGGACAGAGGTCACGGATTAGAGGACCAGGGTCCGGATCTGGAGCCAACCTGATTTAAAACATTTAGAAATTACAACATGTTGTCCGTTGACAGCGTCTAACTTCACTTGCGCCGCTTTTCCTTTGAAAGGGAGTTTTTCCTCTGTCGCTACAAGCATGCTTAGTGTGAATTGCATTCGAGTCAATGAGTCCAAGTGCAATCAACTAGTTTTCCTTAGATAAAAAACTTTGAATCAATGTTACTGTATGACCTGTGAATTGTAAAGTGCCTGAGATGACATGTGTTGTGAATTGGCGCTTAAGTATAAATAAACTGAATTTAATTTAATTGAACATGGTAAAGCCCTCCGGAGGCATCCGGCACCAGGCTACATGTGATATAAACTAGCCAATGAGCTGTGTCAGTTAGGGTTGCTGCTGCTAGCAAGTTTTAGACACAGCAGGCAAACCTGGCGGCAAGCCGGGCGATGGGAAAGAATGAGAAGAAAGAGAAAAAGAGAGCAGAGAAACTGTGGACAGCTGGAAGAGAAAACGCGGTGAACTACTTAATGAAAAGTGTTGAGATGAAATTGTGCTCAAAGCTGACCTACTGCACATTTTTAGTAAGTTCCAGTTCAACCTACTGCTGTGAAGCAGGATTCTTCACCATGAACATAATAAAAAATAAATATCGATCCAGGCTCAAAAATTAACCTTGATATGTGCTTTAAAGTGGCTTTGTCTCCGTTCAAACCCAGGTTTAAAAACCTTGCAGAGGGCAGTCTAAAGCCCACTTCTCTCATTGAGTTGTAGGAAATCATATTTAAAGGTACACTATGCAACCGGTGTTGATTTTCCAGCGAGGCTCCCCCCAGAGGGCGAAAAGTAAAAGTGCACTGTCGTAAATATGCTCAGCTGTTCTCCTGGTTTCTCCGTCCGTCAAGCCAAAGCGCGGGTTGTTTTGAAGCTTAGCAGACAGGCAAACGCATACGAATGATTAAAACATCTGAAAGTATGAACGTGATGCTTTGAAACGCCAGCTGCTGGTCGTGAGATGGAAAAATTGAAACAACACTGCTCGACAGCGCCAGCCAACCAATCAGAGAAGCTGATCACCAGGAGCTGGCAGGGAGAGAGACATTACGCTGGATGACCAGAGCGCTTATTTCCAATAATTCTCTTAAAAACAGTTTGACTTCCTGGGTTAACTTAAAATGCAGGTACCCTGCCGGCCGAATATGTTAGGCTGTTATTAACCTGCTGCCTGCAGTTTGGATTATTTAGGATGAAAAACGCCTACCAGCTGCCGCTGTGAACGCCCGAGGAGGCTGAATTCGGCCAGAAGGCTGCTGATGAAAGTTGATTCCTACTGCCGCAAGCACCCCGAGTATGTGTGGGGAGTCTGAAGCGGTTCCGACAGAAAAATATTGTAAGGCAGGATGATAATCTGAATGAACTGACTGCACTGATTACGTTTTCAGGTGTATTTTCTCACTTAAAAACATAATGAAACTACTTTATTCCCACTGATCACAAGTAAAATATAGCTGCAAGGCGAGAGAAAGGATCGTGTAGCTCAGCCCAATGTGCTGTGAACATTACCTTTTGCGCAGCTTCACAACCAGTTCTCAACATAAGCTTTACTTCAGCATGCACGCCAGAACTTAACTGGTACAAAGCAGCCAAAATGAACGCGGCAGACGCGATTTTGCTGCTTTTGCTGCGTCGGTGTTATTGGCTGCAGCACTGCACAAAACATCGCCACTGTGCTGGCAAGCCGCGCGTACTTTTTAACTGGGGGTGTAGCAGTTCTCGGCCGTAGCGTAAGAACCGACTCCTCACGCAGAGACTTCTGAGGCCTGTGGAGTGCGGGCGAGGGCTCCTGCAATTACAAGTGCGGTATTTCCCCACAGACCACCAGGGCGGCCAAGAATACCTTTGTTCAACCTGGGATGACTCATTTAATCATGCAAAACGTTATGGAACACATTAATTAACACTGAAAAATGTTGCATAGTGTAAGCCTTTAAATGTCAAATCATTCTGGCTTAAACTTGTATATAAATGTACTCTTTATCAGACGATATTGTTGCAGAATTTATAAAATTTCTGTTTAAAAAAATGGTGTCTTATCTGTCTTAATCTGTGTTTTTGTTTCATTATCTTATGCAGGCCAGTTAGTTATACGTCTTTAACCCCGCTTCCTCCTCGTCCAAAAAATGTATGACGAAGGAGACTCAGCAACGACCTCCGACACAAAACTCTCATCCTCTTGCATGTTTCCGTTGTCCATAGCTTTCCTTGACAGTGTTGTTTCTAAGGCACAATGTAATTTCCTATTGGGAACCTACTAGCACTAAGTTGCTAACCGGTTATCAAGATGCTTCTAGTTTTTATATTTTTATTTAAAAATTCAAAGTATATCATGGATGCATAAATACCTGCATTTTATTTCAGTGTTAAATGCTGTTTAAAGTAACAGATTATAAATAAAATGTCTCTGGACCCATACTGGTTGTTGATTTTCTGCATTCAGACCCCACTGATTTTTAATTGGTTATCCCTGACATAGAGCATATATACATATTACAATATTGTACATTTATTGCATTTATTAAAATGACACACATACATTTACGATTCAGACAATGTTAATGTAATAGTGAAATTTTATAATGTTTTATCTCTGATTGAGGATTCAAAATTTGAAAGTTGATTTATGTATATCATAAAGGCATTATAAAGGTGAGCTACATTAAAATAAAACATTGAATTGATAAGCATTAAACTGATTATACTACAGAATATAAAAGCAGTTTTTAAACAAATATGTTAGCAAATGCATCTCTAGTTTTGCCTTTCAAGTTCCATTTAGTTCTGGTCATATTAATATAACTCAAGATGTAGTTTCTCCTCTTCCTTTTTCTATTTGTAGAAAAAATCTGTAAACAATTTTCATTTGGACTGACTAAAGAATTTTTTTAGATGTACCGAAATTGCTTTCATTTTTAATCCATATATAAGCGGATTACAGAGTGGATGATATGTAATTATTTGAAGACTCATTAAAAGTTTTGCAGTCCTCGGTATATCTGATTCCAACTTGACTATAAAAACATCATATGTAAACAGAATGGAGTAGTTAAATAAAACCAGCAGGTGAGGCAAACAGGTCTGTGCAGCTCTTTTTCTGACTTCTCTGCAACTCTTATAGGCTATTATTACTATCTTTGTATATGTAAAGACTATGAAAAGCATTGGAAAAATACCAGTATTAAATAAAACAACTACACCATAAACGGAAAGTGCTACTGAACTCACACAATAAAGACCATGAGCTGCATTATTACAATAAATCCCATTTAAGGTGTTTGTACATAGTCTTCTATTGGAACTGAGTATAATGGAGACTGAAACATGACAGGCAGGTATAAGCCAAGATGAAACAAGCAAAGCACTAACAGCTTTTCTTGTCATTATGGATGGATATTGCAGAGGTTTACATATAGAGACATATCTGTCATAGGCCATTGCTGCCAGCAGTAAGAATTCTGAACAACTTAAAGAATAAAATGCAAAGATTTGAAAAAGACAAGCTTGATAGAATATGATCTGCCTTTTTGATAAGAAGTCTATGAAGAGCTTAGGGTAAATGTTAGTACTGTAAAAAATAGAATTGATTAACAAAGCAGCAATGAAAACATACATAGGCTCATGGAGGTTTTTGTGAACAATAATAAGGCAAACAATACAAGTGTTCCAAAAGATTATGAGAAGATATGCAGTAAGCATGATGAAAAAATAGAGGTATCTGTACCTCTGTAGTTCTGCATAGCCTCCAAGAATAATGTATGTCACATTAAACCTTGGTTCCATTCTATATGTTATACACCGGCAATTGAAAGGAGTTTATCAAATAATAAACAAGCAGCTACTGAGAGTTAATGAGCATAAGGTTTGAAGCAGTGTGACTGTGATGCCAGCAGGAGAGTAACAGTTCTTATCATCATCATCATCATCATCATCATCATCATCATCATCATCATCATCATCATCATCATCATCATCATCATCATCCCGGGTTTCCCACATGAAAGTTTCTTACCTTTCAAAGACACATTTCAAGCACAATAATCAAACACAACCTGTGAGCAACATGGAGTTAGTGGCGGAGCTAGAGATTTATCCCAGTCGTGGCCAAAGGGGGGAAAGGCTTAATGCAGGGAATCTCCTAATTTGTAATTTACCTCTACTATTGGCAGTACCTCTCTACCAACCTAAAGAGAGCAAGCCACCTTTTTCCTGTAAAGAACTGTGGTCTTAGACTTGGAGGAGCGAATCTTCATTCCAGTTGCTTCTCCCTGGTTGTGCTGTAAACCACCCCAGGGCATGGCGTAGGTCTTTGCAGTATAATAACATCAAAAACTTGTCTAAGAAACAGTTTTTTGTGGGCAATCCAGGTGGAGAACCTATAGGGTACAGGGAAAACAAAAGAACAAACCAGCAACAAGAGCAACAGCAACAACAACAACAACACATTCGGCAGTGAAGCTAGTCAGCTTCTCAGAATTATGCAGCAGCTTTAGACAAGCTTATGGAGTCTTATGTACGAGTACCAGACTGTGCGTGTGTGAAAGAATGAGAACCAGCTGCCCTGGTTTCCAAATTGTACTCAGTTATGGTGCAGAGGGGCCACAAGCCAAAGCACCCCTTCTCCATTGCTCTGAAGAGAGCAGAGAGCGCCCCTAGACCCAGTCTCCCAGCAGCTACCTGAGCCCAAATCACAGGGAGACCACCATAGAGACAAACGTGCACCAACCAAGAAGGCAACCAGGGAAGTCTAACAGAAGAGCCCCCCACTACCATAGGGTGAAGGCCCCCAAGGAACCATGAGCGACAGCGCACCTGTCCCCCAGACACAGGCCGAGAGCCAAAGCTCCCTGAGCCAGAGCGCCATCGACCCCACCCGAGCAGGAGCCCCCCCTCAGCGCCTGAAGGGGCCATTTATTCCAGAAAACTCAGACTTTAAGCTCCTTATTGTTCCAAGTACATCTGCTTCTTTCACCAGATGAGTTATTAATTTCTGTTAGTTGCTACCTCTTCATCAACTCCTATGCTGCTGCTTGGTTCCTTTCTAACGTTTTGCTAACCTCCATGTTTTATTAGTCCGTAGCCTGTCTACTTGGATTGCTTAGATATTCTTGACTTGTCTTTGCTTAGCCTTCCAGGGCCTGGCACAGTTTTACCCAAATCAAACTCAGTTACTGTTATAGTAGCATTCAGTAACAGTAATTTTTAAAAGAGAATTTTTAGGATTCTTGTCAGGAGCAGTGTTGAACACAAAAAAAAAACATCAAAACTATTTTTTTCATTCAGGGAAGGAAGGAATCTCTTCCTTCCCTTAGGAAGTGACAACAGCTTAGTGACCACGTCTTTCTGAAAGTGGATGAAAACGAACATGTGAGTCACTAATCTGGTCTTATAGTTCAGTCCAAAGCCCAGAGGGTGAGGTTTGTTCCAGTTGAGTACCAACGCGTCGCAGTAGTTGCCGTACAATGAGTCCCAAACCCTGATGTATCAGTGGTCGAAGTACAGGCAGGAGGTCCGAACCGAGTAGACAAACTGTTGTGGCCTTCTGTTCCATAAAAAGACCAACATATCCAACAAAGGCTGGGGGTGATAAGAGGTGGTTTTAGCTTTGTATGCCTAAGACTTGAGTTATTAATTGTAAAATCAAAGACAAAATAATTATTAAAAATGTCATGCAAAATAGTCAAAACGAGAAATTATCCATCCATCCATTTTCAGACACGCTCAATCCCAAGTGGGGTCACGTGGGGTGCTGGAGCTGGTGATCTCTAGCTGTCAACGGGCGAGAAGCGGAGTACACCCTGGACAGGTTGCCAGTCCATTGCAGACAAAAAAGAAAAAATAATGACAATTGAATGTTTAAAGCTCTAAAAAAGTGGTCAAAAAATCATTTAACAAAACCTCCTGCTCACACCAGACATTTACCAAACAATCCACCCAGCAGCGGTGTCTTCTTAAATACTCAAATTACTGGGAGGGTCTAACAATTAGCAACAAAATCTAAACAATTGCAAATATAAAAAATTTATCACAAATTTTGGTTCTAAAGTAATTTAAATATATTCTAACTACCTAAAGAAGAAAACTAAATTGATAGAAGTTACAAATTAAAACATTTTAGCATGGCCACAACACAAAGGTAGGCAGGATAATCCAGAGGGCAAAGCCATTGTTGTACAGTGAGGAGAATCCAGAATGCAGTTCGGTAACAGTTCCAGGAATGGTACACGGACAGGCAGAGATCCAGCAGGAGTCAGAACAAAAGCAAAGCACATAGATCAGAAAGGGACAATTGCAACTTACACTGCTGACAGGTCTGTATCAGGAATCTGTTCTGCTCGCGTATGCAGAATACTTTTATCAATCGCTCCAAAATAATCTGGCACTGATGACTATTTTAAAGGCGGGTTAAATAGGGACTAGTACAGTTGGATCAGATAAGCAGCTAATGAGAACTGGGTGGAGCTAAGCAAGTGTGTGAAATGAGTAATTAGACCAGACACCACTGCCAAGATCATGACACTTCTGCTTGGGTAATACATTTTAATACTTTTGAAACCTCTGAGGAGGAAAAATAAAGGACCAGTGCAAAGGTTATTGAGCAGTTGTCAGAAGTGAAAGCAGAGACGAAATGACTCAGTGATGTTTTTACTGGCTCTGGGAAGTGGACAGTTACCTCGATGGGGGAAAAAGGAAACTGAGCTTGTGTCGGAGGTTGAGTGATACCAGATAGAATTTTCCGCTCACCTTTAAGCATAGCCTGGATTCCACAACTCAGCTACTTAAGAGATGCTGGACTCTTTTATTCTGAATAGACCAAGAGGGAGTGGCAGAGGGCTAGAGTGGAGTTTGCTTGTCTCCTCCCAGCTCAGCCATCTCAGTGGATGAAAGGGTCACTTCCCTGTACCTCCCTGTACCTTAGAGTACGGCAACAGATTACACCTGTTAGAGTGCGGCAACAGCTGTGTCTTGTTGGCTGACCAGCTGGTATTCTAAGCAAGGTTAGTGACTCACATGCTCAGATCACCCTCTGTCAGGTTTACGTGGTCTCCAACCTGTGTTTGCTATCTCCAGAGTTATCTGCCTCAGATGCATTAGCCACTGCAACTCTGATCCGTTGTTGCTTTTTTAAGTTATCCCACTGTCTGTCTTGCCTGATTACTTTGTCCCTCTGTTCAGAGTCAAGGGGTGCTGAATATTGACCATCTTAGGGATTCCATCAGTCAACTCTGGGACTTAAACACCTATATGGGAAATGAAAATGACATGTACAGGGGGGAAATTGAGAGGAATCGACCTCTAGCTCTGAACCTTAGTATTGTTTCCAAATTGGACTTCTGTGCAAGCCATGGATTTGCCCGAAATTCAACACCATAATCAAGCATAATGGTGGGTCCGTCAGTGCAACTGGCACCAGAGCACATTAGGCTAGAGGTAAATGATTCTTCTGACCTTCGGCTGTATGGACACCTGGATGAAGATAGGGGCAAAGCTGTTCACTGATCACTGCCCTGTGGTAAGTTGAATGTCCAGGAAGAGGAGTAAGCTGATCTGGCAGACCTAATATAATAATAAGTGTCATTCAGGGGCATGTTAAATTCCCGACCTCTGGGTAAGCTTCTTTCAGATTGCGGGGGAGGCTGGGGACATGGAATCAGACTGGACAAAGCTCTCGGCATCTATTGTTAATGTTGCTGTCCATAGCTGTGGCACGTCTTCGATTCCTGTCGAATTGGCACCACCAAGTCACAGTAGTAGACACCAGCAGCATGACATGCTGTCAAGCTTATAAAGGAACAAAGGGATCATGGAAAACTGTTCCCTCAAACCCAACATGAAAAGTTGATGTGACCTTAAAGGAATAGTACACCCAAAACATGATTAGCCTTCATTTTCTACTCACACCCCATGCTTAACAACACTCTGGAGTACTTTTTGATATCCTTCAAATGCATCTGGAGATCTGGGAGGCTTCTTTGCTGTCTGCTGACATTCAAATAATGGAGGCTCTATCATGTTTCGAGGCAGAAAGGTCCATAAAAAGTCCACAAAAAGCGTGTCAATATTCATCCATACACTGCTTTCGTCAAGATGTATTCCAAGTGTCCTGAGTAGTTAGCGTCCATAATTTACTGAAACAAAGTCATTTTAGAATGTTTTTAGAGCATAAACAGTGGTGTATAGAGGATTTCCTAAAAGCGCCGTTCACGAGTCTACGGAAACCGTGGCAGACCAAACCAGATGAAAGTGCGCATTCAGCGTCTGCTCTGCCGATAATGTAAAGCGTAGAAGAAGAAATGTGCTGTTTACCTGTGCAAAAGAAAGAAACAACGAAAGAAAAATGTCTGAGGACTTCAGTGTTGAGAAGACTATGAGTTCTTTGCCGAGCTGAATGCGCACTTTCGTCTGGTTTGGTTAACCAGGTAGCATATGAGTTCAAAAATCTCTGCTAACCTTGGCCACAAAGATACTATCAGGATCATGCAAAGCCACTCCTCCCTCACCCCGGCATAAGTAGGAGGGATTAGAGCCACTGGAGGGAATGCATAATGGAGAGACCCTGGCCACCTGTGTGCCAGGGCATCCACCCCAGAGGAGTTTCCTTGTCCCGCAGGGAGAAGTAAGGAGGATGCTTTTCTCTTTTGATGCATCTATGACAGCCTGACCAAACTTTATTCAGATTAGGCTTACCACCTCGGGGTTAAACGTCTAATCTGCATAACGGGGATTTCCCCTGGATGAAAGATCTGCCCCATAATTCAGGGCTCCTGCTATGTTGCTCTTAGAGATTGCAGGTTCAGACTGCTCCAGACAATCAGTTTATGTGACAAGATGTGCACGCAGGAAGACCTCAGCCCCCCTTTTCTGTTGATGTAGGCCACCACTGAAAAATTGTGTGTACTCACTAGAACATTGCTCCCTCTGATCCAAGGTAGAAAATGAAGTAATGAGTAGCACCTCAGCCTATCAGAGAGGCATCTGCGGGGACCGCATTTCATGGAGACATGCTGCCCATAGTAAAAGCCTTGGTCAGGAGGCCTGAACTCTTCCACTGTCCAAGAGCTAATCAATGTCTCACTTCACACGGTGGAGGAAGGCAACCGTCCAGCAGAAGCGGGAGATGGTACAAGTGGAAGTTCGTCACCAGGAGGAGGAGAAGCAAAAGGGCTAAGGCTGTGGAGCTGCAACCCAGGGAACATGGACCAGATGAGACCTCCCAAACAGAAGGGTCACATAGACTAAGCTGTGGAGGCTGGAACCTTTCCGTGTTAGCTTCCGCCTGAGATCCGTGTATGACACACTCCCATCACCTGCAAACTTAGCCAGGTGGGGCTTGAGGGAGGACCCGCCCTGCAAGTTGTGCAGAAAGAGGGGGACACTGGCCCACATTTTAACAGGGTACCAAATCGCTCTGGCCCAGGGGAGATGATATAGGTGGCGGCATGACCAAGTGCTTCGAGTGATGGCTGACATTTTTGAGCAGGCCAGGAGAAGACCACAGCCGATTAAGCCACAAGTACCATCAATACAATTCATCGGGGCAGGAGAAAAACCAATCTCTAATAAAAGAGCCAGGACCAACATCCTCCAGGGGGCACAGGGGTGGGAGATGACAGTCGACCTGGGGAAGAAGCTCACTTTCCCACCCATCGTCCAGACCACCTTGAGGCCTGACATTGTCATCTGGTCAGAGCAAGCCAAGAAGATCATCCTGGTGGAACTGACTGTGCCTTGGGAGGAAGGCTGTGAGGAGGCCCATGAAAGGAAGAACCTAAATTACCAGGACCTCATCATGGACTACAAAGACAAAGGCTGGCAAGCATGGCAGTTTCCAGTGGAGTTCGGGTGCAGAGGATTCCCAGCACAGTCAATGTGGTCTGTGCTCACTGCCCTTGGAATATCTGGCAATAGACAGCTGTGCGCAGGATTGGGGAGGCAGCAGAGAGAGCCTCATGCTGGTTGTGGTTTAAGAGGGAGGAGGGGAGCTGGAGACCTGGAGATGATGGGCAGTGACCTGGCCACCACTGCTGACCTGCCAGCTGGAGGGTGTATCGGTTGAGGGTTGAAACACCCTGTGAAGGTTGGGCACCATCTGATGACATCAACTCCAGGACAAAAGCCACCCACAGTCACCATTGGGGAGTGGCTGTATGTATAGCATCACATGATGTATTCAATAAGTGGACCACAGAGATCTTTACTGTGTTTCAATCATCTCGGTGCGGGGCAAGGTTCAAGGATGAGATCCATGACTGGATACCCCTTATACAGAAGTAACCTAGTGGTATTGCCACCAGAGAGGAGGCAACCATGCCCAATAGCCTGTGGCATTGCTTCAGCCTCACAGAGTTCCGCTTTTAAACAGGGCCAGACTTAACCACACAGTCATAAACTCTCTCCTGGGAAAAAAAGGCCTTGAACTGGACAGAATCCAGAGACAGACCTATAAAAGTGGTCCATTGAGAAGGTGTCAGAAATTTTTTTTTAGATTATCTGTAACCCAAAGTGTTCCAGATGTTGCACCACTACATTGGTTTGATGAGCTGCCACAAGCCAGTTGTCAATGTATGTGGCTTCATAAATTCCCTTTCTTCCTGAGAGGGGCCAGTGTAGCCTCTGTGCATTTTACAAATGCTCTTGGGCTCAATGACAACCTTTGACTATTTCCTAGCCCATGGGTTCTTCAGACCACCAGAAGCTGATGTTGCACTTGTTGGTAAGATTAGACTGGAAGCAGTTTGTCTTTTAAGAGAGCAATGTGGCCATGGATCACAGGGACACCTTTGGATGAAGGTGGCTTGCAACCAAAGTCTCACCTTACAATCCAACATAGAATTTCCTATGATGGGGTGTTTTTCAGTGTAAGCCTTGGTTTCCATGTCACCAAAATCTCATCCAGGAGCTCTGGAAAAACGGGTAGCACCTGCTTCCCTGTATACCTTGCCTTGGTAGCTTTTCCTGTGAAACCGAGATTTCACAATGGGCTATTTACTGCAACTGATTTGATGATCTAGAAAGGACCCTGTTTTTTTTTTCATTAATGATGATGAAAAAGAAAATATTTACGCTGCTTTTTTTCATGATGACGAGTTATGACAAGCTAAACATAGATGTTTAATGACGAAACCATGGCAAGTCATGATTGTGAGTTTTCTTGAAATGACTAGACTAAATAAAAACGTTAGCAGAGGGTCTTTCAGATGTTTAAAATGCAACATTGTGGTGTAATTGTCATGATCTGCTGTGGTAGCTGGCCTTAATTGCTCATACCTTTCACCTGCTTCACTCTTTCCAGCTCCTAATTATCCATCTCATCCAACTGCCAGTTCCTCTTATATTGGGCTCAGTTCCAGCTATCATGGCCAGATCATAATCTGTGCCACGATTCATGTCCTGGATCCTGGTGGCCTGTGGAAAGAGGGTTTTTGTGTCTGTCTCGTCTCCTGCTCGTCCACTGTTCCTCCCCTGCTGAGTCCTCTTGGTTTTTGGCTCTATATGGGGGGAGGATCAGTTTTTATTCCAGTGAATTTTATTGAGTTGTATGGCAAGTATGGCATTAATTCATAAAAAAGTTTATTTGTATTCTAGAAATCAGTTTTCTGCCCAACAGCAATGAACTGCATGACAATATTGTATCCCCAGCAATTATAGGCAACAGTGCAACATAAAACTAAAAAGAGACTAAAACCTTTTTAAATTTTAGTTGACTAAAACTGTTAAATATAGTAATGACCAAAATCCCAAACAAGTAATAGTTTTCATTCTGAAGACGAAAACTAAGACTAAATCTAAGATGCTATCAAAAACAGCAATGCTAGGACCTCTTTCAAATGATATTGCTACCTTTGCTTCACAGCATTTCTACTAGCTTAAAATAAGTGTGATAGTAATGCTACTAGATCTTATTTTGTCACGAAAAGTATTGCTACTTTTACAAGCAGACAACCGTATGGCTGGGAACCGGCGACTGGGTGAGTAGTGCACTTGTCTTTGGACAGTAAAGCTTAGCCATGTTGTGTACGTTTACCAGAAGAATGTATATCAAATAAGGCTTAGACTTAAACAGACTTCATTGTCATTTAGTACACACATAGTGTATACAAAGAGAAATTTTGTTCAGTACAACTCTCAAGACATTTTCATTTTTAAAGTGCAGCAGTGATAAAATCTAAGCAGCAGTGATAAAATGTAAATATTAGACTGGTATATGATTTACAGATTCCAACATTCAGTGCTTTTTTGTTTGTTTTTTCTTAAACCCCATTTTATACAACATTCAGGAGTCTAATGGCGGTGGGGAAGAAGCTGTTCTGGAATCTGCAGGACCTGTATTGGATGCTTCAAAGCCTTTTCCCAGAGGGCAGCAGGGAGAACAGTCCATGGTGGGAGTTGTGAGGAGTCAGTAATAATGTTACAGGCTTGGGACACACAGTGCTGGGATGAAATGTCTTTAATGGAGGGAAGAGGAGCTCAGATAATCTTCTCTGCAGTTCTCACTATTCTTCTCACCTTCTTCCAGTCTGAGCCACTGCAGCCTCCACACCACACAGTAAGACAGCTGGTCAGAACACTCTCTATGGTGCTTCTGTAAAACGTGGTGAAGTTGGGTGGGGGGGTGGGCTCTCCTCATCTTCCTCAGGAAGTACATGCGCTTTTGTGCCCTTTTGACCAGTGAGAGTGTTGTTTACAGTCAAGGTGAGGTTCTCTTGGATGTGCACCCCCAAGAATTTAGTGCTGCTGACCACCTCTACAGCTCAGCTGTAGAGGTGGCCATTGTGGTCTCTGATGAGGCCCACCACGTGGTGTCATCTGCCTACTTCACGATGTGATTGGTGGTGAACCTGGGGGAGGCAGTCATATGCATCATTGATGCAGCCCTGACGGAAGCTTGTGCTTGGGGTGATGACATCAGAAGTGTTCTGTCTGACCTGAACTGATTGAGGTCTGTCTGTGAGGATGTCTAGCAGCCAATTGCAGAGGGATGTATTGAAGCCCAACTATTCCAGTTTGCCTATGATATGCTATTGGATAATGATGTTGAAAGCTGAAGTCCAGGAACAGCATCTACACATAGATATTCTCCTCCAGGTGTGCTAGGCTCAAGTGAAAAGCAGAGTAAATGGCGTCTTCAGCGGAGCAATTTCGTTCAACTTCAACCATAATATTTTTTTCAGCTTTTTATCAGTATACAAACTTTATCTGTCTTTGTTCTCTTTAGCTATGACACCATCCAGGAGGAAGGCATCATCTTGGCTGCTGCCATCAGCAACTTCTTTTACAGCTGATAGAGTTGCGCCTGTTTAAGTGCCTAATCCTGTTTCTGTCCTAGGCATTGCTAGGGGCCAGGCATGGACTGGTAATCGGCCGATGTGCTGTTTGGGCCGGCAAACCTGACATGTATATTAATAATATGTATTATTATTACTATTATTATTATTGTTATATATTGGCCTTGTTATATTTGCATAATGAAGAAAAATAAAATCAGCAGCGCAAGAGTCTTTTCCAATCATCCGGCCCTTACCACAGGCTACTGCAGCCCATTGGTTATCATCCCTGACAGTCTAAAGGGCTAGGCCAATCATAAAGTAGAAAAACAGCTTCACTCTCCAATGGAACTTTGTGCAGCGTTGTTCACTGTAGTAATGGAGAAGAAACGCAAGGGAGGCGCAGAGAAACTAAACAAAAAAAAGAAACGAGTTCTTCAAACGGACGCCTCGAAATGTGTCAAAGTGACTGACATGTTCCCAACAGCAGGCCCTTCATCTGCTCCGGTGTCTGATGTAAAATATGATGGTGGTGGTTGTAGTGGAGGCGATGCGAACCGATCAGTAAACGTGTCAGTGCGGCAGCTGCAGTAGTAAAACCTGCGGTAAGCTGGACAGTTTTCAGAGCTCCAAACTATGTAATGCAGACATCCCAAGTCTCCCTGAAGTTCCGGGAGTCTCCCTGATATAGATAGCTGTTCACTGATGCCCGCGAGTCGGATAAATTATCCCGGATTTTAGACTATGACTTTTTTTTTTTTTAGACTCATGAGGTAGAGTTTTTTTGTCTTTAATGCGAGTGAGAGCGAACAGGCAATACAATAATTCATGCATCATGTGTGGATTAGAACTACTTCAATTGCGCAGACACAGCAAGAGAGTGCGGGGTGTGGGGAGGAGGTTACTGGTGAAACCTGTGCAGCGTATCTGTCCAAAGCTGATAAACCAGTCCAGGCAACTGGTTGATCAGAGAGCTGATTGGATCAGTCCGATATGTTTCTCTGGTTACTCTCTGGCAGTCACATATTTGACCACTCAAAGCTGTGCATCCTGGGAAATGGCAGAGGGTGAATCCTCCAGTAAAAAACGGAAATATAGGACTAATTTTACAGCAGAATATACTAAAGTATATCCACATCTGGTGAAGGTGAGGAACAGTGGTGGATCTGGACCAAATGTACCAGGGGGCCAGAGTGTTTTCATGGGGGCCCAGAAAAGCATGAAATAAAAACAGGGCAAGAGATTCAAATATATTAAGTGACATTTCTTTTCAATGAGGTTCAGTAAAAATTCTATTTCTCATGAGGTCAATATGCATTTAAAATTTAAGAATTTTACATATTTTCTGACTTAATTTAAGTTAAAACTACAGTTTTCTATAAATTTGAATTTAAGAACTGTTAAGTTCAACTGTAAAAATTAGAGCATTTTTTATTTGTTGTGGGAAAAAAACATTTGACAGATGAAAACTGGGATCCTATCTCAATACCACTGAAACTATCACCTTATTGTTTTTGAATAATTAGTAAAACATAATTTGTAATGAAACAATGAAATAGATCCAAATGACCTATCAGTAATAATGAACAATGATGACACAGTGGCGAGGTGCACTGAATGCTGAGAGTTCCATGAAAAACAGAAAGCACAACCACGATGTTCAAGGCTACAAGATTGAAAGCATTGAAAATAAAAGACCAATACTGTTCTGTTTAGTGTTTAAGAAATTACTGTTAGTTAATAAACAGTTGTTGAAAAGGTGCTGGCCTTAAGTGTATGGGGCACGGTGTGGGTCTGTTTTCCCCGGGGGGCGGGGGACAAGCATCTCCCTGAAATGAGTTTTTGGAACTTGGGATGTCTGGTAATGATAGGATAAACCAACCAACCCCTTGAAGGAATATGATAAAATAACCCCAATAAAAATATGTTGGTTACTGTTCCATGGTAAAGTTAGTTTAGTAAACACAGGTGCTGCTACCCATAAACTTCATGCTAGCACTAGTGGCTAATGATGATTTTTTTGTAGCATCAGTTTTTACACAATGAGTGCACATTAGTCCAATGTTACCCTACAGTATCTGGAAGACTGAATAGATCTGACGAGCAACTTACAATACCTCCTTATAACGTGATAATATGTGTGATTGACTGTGACCTCTCTCTCTCTCTCTCTTTCTCTCTCTCTCTCTCTCTCATCTAAGAATTGTTGCTGTGGTAGTGTTTACAGTGTTAACAAATTGAGATTTTGGAAGTGTTTTAAGTGTCCACTCTCACTAATTTCCATTAACCTGGCCTCAAGGTATTGCACATTTGTATTGCACAGTTGGTATTGCACATTTGGTATTGCACAGTTGGTATACACATTCAGTACACCACAAAAATTGGGTGGGCCAGTCTAGTCCAAAATGCCAGGGCTGATTATTTTGTCCCAGTCCACCCCTGCAACGGGCTCAGCATTTACATTGACTAACTGTATGTTCTCCCTTTCATCCCTTACCTGAAAAGCATTCAAAGTCCATCTGCTTAACTGTGTCTTTCCTAGATTTGGCCTCCTGGAGCTATTTAGCATTACCTTCTGGTACGTATGGCAGAGTGCATATGGCTTGGTACTTCCAAAATCCTTTTGTTTGTCTGCTCCCCCAGTTGGCATCAGAGGAAGGCCGCTTACACTAAGCCTGGTTCTGCTGAAAGCTTCTTCTTGTCAAAGGGGCATTTTTTCTCTCCACTGTTGCTAAACATCCCTCTGTATAAGGGAGTTCTGCAAAGTCAAGAACCTAATGCAAGAAACTATCAACTCAAGCTACATGCTCAGTCCATCAGTGACCTCTTCAATCTGATGGGTTTCAATGAAGAAAAGTTTGCAAACAATCTGTCTTTGGAATTTGATTAAAGAAAAATGTAAATCCCTTTAATGTCCCACAATGGGGAAATGCACTCTTTGTATTTTATTCAACACTCCCCAAATAACTCTCAAAGGTGTCTTGGGATGTATTGTCTTATGAAATAGTGCACCATTAATCAATCTGATCAATCTTTGTTCAATTATTACTGTGTTTAATACTTAAAAAAAAGTAAATATACATTTCATGTGATTTATTTAGCAAAATGGGTTTTGTTGAGGAGTTTATGGACGCCTGTATAATATGCCGTTTTTGTAATAAAAGTCTCTAGCCTATACATATACATGTTGTACATGTAAAGGGCATTATCTGCTGTTAAAAGAAATTGTTATTAGATAACAAATTCTTACATATAAAACATTCATAAAGTGCAATACAAGTACAATTCAACCAGATCATACAGTCAAATTGATTTGAAGTTTTCAATCTGAGGAAAACCAGTTGATTATAAAATTCATACATAAGATTCATACATCTTCATTTGTGAACCTGAATAAAGATGGTGCAGCCATTGGTATGACGTACATTTTATTTAGCCTTTCTCGCGTACAATCAGATTAAAACAAAGCTTGTTTATGTAACATGCAAAATGTAGTAGAAAAATGTGTCAACTGCATGCAGCCTATGAAAAACATAAAACATAGATACATATAACTTTTAGTTTCATTTATTGCATTATTAGAATAACAGGTTTATGATTCAGATAATCTTAATGTACGAGTTAAACTGTAAAATGTTTTATCTCTGATTGAGGATTCAGAAATTTTTTACTTAGATTTATGTACACTATAAAGGGAAAACATAAAGGTTACCTACAGCTAAATAAAACATCGCATTGATAAGCATTAAACTGATAATACTACAGAATACAAAAAGCAGTTTTAAACATTTAAACACTTTAGCAAATGCATCTCTAGTTTTGCCTTTCAAGTTGCATTTAGTTCTAGTCATATTAATATAACTCAACAAGTAGTTTCTCCTTTTTCTAGTTTTGGAAAAACTCTGTAAGCGAGCTCCATTTGATTTGACTGAACAAAGTTTTGAGATGTGAAGAAATTGCTTTCATTTTTAGTCCATATATAAGTGGATTACAGAGGGGATGAAATGTAATTATTTGAAGACTCATTAAAAGTTTTACAGTCCTCGGTATATCTGACCCCAGCTGGACTATAATAACATCATATGTAATCAGAATGGAATAGTTTAATAAAACCAGCAGGTGAGGCAAACAGGTCTGTACAGCTTTTTTTCTGGCTTCTCTGCAACTCTTATAGGCTATTATTATTATCTTTGTGTATGTAAAGACTATGAAAAGCATAGGAAAAATACCAATATTAAGTAGAACAATTAAACCATAAACCGAAAGTGCTGCTGAACTCACACAATAAAGACCATGAGCTGCATTGTTACAATAAATCCCATTTAAGGTGTTTTTACATAGTCTTCTATTGGAACTGAGTATAACGGAGACTGAAACATGACAGGCAGGTATAAGCCAAGCTAAAACAAGCAAAGCACTAACAGCTTTTCTTGTCATTATGGATGGGTATTGCAGAGGTTTACATATAGAGACATATCTGTCATAGGCCATTGCTGCCAGCAGTAAAAATTCTGAAGCACTTAAAGAATAAAATGCAAAGATTTGAAAAAGACAAGCTTGATAGAATATGATCTGCCTTTTGGATAAGAAGTCGATCAAGAGCTTAGGGTGAATGTTAGTGCTGTAAAAAATAGAATTGATTAACAAAGCAGCAATGAAAACATACATAGGCTCATGGAGGTTTTTGTGAACAATAATAAGGCAAACAATACAAGTGTTCCAAAAGATTATGAGAAGATATGCAGTAACCATGATGAAAAAATAGAGGTATCTGTACCTCTGTAGTTCTGCATAGCCTCCAAGAATAATGTATGTCACATTAAACCTTGGTTCCATTCTATATGTTATACACCGCCAATTGAAAGGAGTTTAACAAATAATAAACAAGCAGCAACTGAGAGTTAATGTGCATAAGGTTTGAAGCAGTGTGACTGTGATGCCAGCAGGAGAGTAACAGTTCTTATCAGTGTTTTCCTCCTTCTCATCATCATCATCATTACAATCTACATAGAGTACCTCCCCTCACAAGTAGTGAGGAGGAGACTTATTAGTAATTATAACACCCATTACCATGTAACAAGCAGGGGAAAAGTTAGACATCCTCTACATCAGTGTTTTCCAATATTTTTTGACTTGCGTTCCACGTCGAGTACTTTGTGTTTCCATGAGTCTCCCTCTCAGTCAAAAGTATTCATGACTGTCCTAAAGTGGAACATAAGATTACTGATTATACATTTATTGTCTATTTTAGTTAAACTTTTAATTTGAGCATATAAATTTTAGGCATTTTATGCTTTCTGTCTTAAATAAAAAAGATTTATATATTGCCTTAAAGTTAGCAAGGAATCAAAATAAATACAAAATAAAATCATATGAACCTGTATTTATAAAACTGGAGCTTCTCCAAGTAACTCCTTTATAATAACAATTAAACTTTATGAAATGGGAACAGAATACTGAACAAAAATTGTAGTCACAATGACTTAACTGGTTTTGCTTTGTTTTCATCAAGATACCTGAGCTGCTTTGATGAACTCTGACAGATCAGTGAAAGAAAACAGCTGATACCAGGCTGTTCTCTACATCCAGTCTGTTCCTCTTCTTGGTTTTGATGTGTGTCACAGCTGAAGGTGAAATCAAACAAATAAGGAAAACTCACTCTTTGGTTGATAAAAGCTTGTTAATTTTTCTTCAATTGGGTCCTAACAAAACAAAACAGATCCCAGCCAAATTTTATGTTACTACATAAAAAATAACACATTTTCATGCACCCCTTGCAATGCACTCTGAACCACTCTGGACCATGTTCCCCCGGTTGGGAATCACTGCTCTAGGTCCAAGATTTCCCACATTAAAGTTCCTCACCTCACAAAGACACATTTCAAACACAATATTCATACAAAATTTCTGAGCAACATGGGGTCAGTGGCGGAGCTATAGATTTTTCTGTGTGTTTCCAAAGGTTGAAAATGCTTAATTGGGAGAATCTAATTGTAGTTTGCCTCCACTAGAGGCAGTATCTCTCTGCCAACATAAAGAGGGCAAGACACTTTTTCCCTGTTAAGAACCATGGACTCAGACTTTAAGGAGCGACTCTTCATTCCAGCTGTTTCTCGCTGGCTCTGCTGCACACCTCCCCAAGGCATGGCGTATATCTTTGCAGGAGAGAGCTAGTGGAATCACATCATCTGCAGGGATGAAATCCACTGATTTTAAAACCAGACTCCATTCAGCCCTTGGCTGCTCCGAGATAACCTGTCCATAAGGGTTATGAAAAGGGCTGGTGAAAGAAGGCAGCACTGCCGGGGACCAACATGCAATGGGAACAGGTTGGACTTGATGCTGACCAAACTTTTGCTACACTTGAACAGTGACCAAATGGCAGTTCTGCTAAAGCGCCCCACATAGAGCACTGATTGGAACATGTTTCTAGAAAAACGCAATTCAAAAAAAATAGAGGCACAGGGAAGGGGTAGGGTTTAGCTTAAGAGCACATAGTGGTCAGATTTCTTTTATATGGGAACTGGCAAGGCCAAACCTGAAGGTGTGATGTAAGTTCATTTCATCATCTGCAGGAGGAACGGAGGTGTCAAGTAACGAAGGACAAATACTTCGTTACATACTGAATTTTGAATCTTTACTGGGATAATTATTTTTTTGAGAACTTTTTACTTTACTCTTTTTTGTAATTACCTGTACTTTCTACTCCTTACATTTTAAAAATTGTCTCGATACTTTTTTCATTTAAGCTCATTTTAATTATGGCCCGTTGGTATTTAAAAAAAAAAATAAAAACCATGACAATAATTACTGTATCCAGATCATTTATTTCTCTATGATTGGACTCAGTACTTCACCAACTTGTTGTTAGCCATTTTTCCAAGATGATGCAAGATGATGCAAAGTTAAATCTTACACCGTTGCCATTAGTTATACTGTAAAACTAAGAAACTTAAGTATAGGGAAGTTATCATCCAGCATTGTAAAAATAATCCTTTAATAGGGTAGTGCAGTAACCAATATAAAATATATTTTTTAACTACTTTTTGCACTACTTTTAACAGAAGGATTTAAACTTCTACTTGAGTAATAAATATTTATACCGTACTGACCTAAATATGGGAAGACCCTGGTTATAAGATGACCCCTTCTTTCCAGATCCAATTTTTAGGATCAAAACAAAAAAAAAGACTGATAAACCAAATTTATTTTGTTTTAAGAAATTATTTTATATTGAGGTGTTAAGAATTTAATTTAAATAATACTGCATTGACAGATTTGTGCAAGGAAAAAAAAACAAAAAAAAAAAAACGATGACACATTTAAGGGAAATCTTACAACTCTTTAACTTGAATGCAAGATGAACTTTACTCATGGAACATCTCAAAAATCTGCATGACTCACAAATGTCCTCTGCCTTGCTGTGCTCGCTGACACACCTACTCTCACCATGCAATTGTTTGATAAGCTCTGCTTTAGCTGCTCATATTTTGGTGGTGGCTTAGTGGTTAGGGCATAGAGCTTGGAATCCTGAGGTCCAGCGTTGGAGTCCCACTCCCACAGACTGCCACTCTGGGTAACCTTAACCCCACACTGTTCCATTGGCACCCCAATTTGGCAGCCTTCTTCTCGCCAAAGGGATGGGTTAAATGCAGAGGTCAATTTCTCCAATATGAGATCAATAAAGTTCTATTATTGTTACTATTATTTTTCCAGTCTTCTTAAACGTGATAACTTCTAACATTGCACTCCATAATACCATATTTCTTTGCTTGCTTTGTCTGACATCCGTTATTTGATGCCTCTGCTGTGTTGACCACCATTATTTTAAAATTGGAGTCGTATCCCTGCCTTAAATGTCTGCAAACTGGTTGGACTCTGTTCTGAGGAGCAACCCTCCATTTGTACCATTCTTGTCACTTCTTCTCTGTTTCGATAGAAAGATGACCAGCGCAACTGTTTTCCATTTACATTTGGTCACCGGCTTTACAAAAAAAGGGCAACCTCTGCTGTTGCATTTGTGTAGTGACCCCAGACAACTGTCGGCCTGTATAATTGGTTAGATTTTCATGTTGTTTTTAATGAAAATAAACTTGTCTCACATTTGAATCAATATGGTACTTTTGACACCTCTGAGGAGGATTAATAAAGGACCTCCGCAAAGGGGAGCAGTAGTCAGAAGTGAAAGCAGAGAAGATCTGACCCACAGATGCTTTAGGTGGTGCTGGGAAGTGAACAGTTACCTTGTTTGGGGAGAAAGGGGACTGAGCTTGTGTTGAAGGTTGAGTGATACCAGCTAGAAATAATCGGTCCACCTTCACGCATAACCTGGACTCCAGAACTCAGGTACTAAAAAGATGCTATTCTGGAGTGACACACAGGGAGAGGCAGAGGGCTAGAATGGGGTCTGCTTGACTGCTCCCAGTTCAGTGGATGAGAGTCACTTCCCTGTGCCTTCAACTAGGGTGGAGGTCTCTGACAGTTGTCTTTGCCTTGGGGGCCAAGAAAGAGTACATAGTACCAGGCCTTCATAGTCTTCCTGGCATTGGTGCTGAATATCGACCCTCTTGAGGATTCCATTAGTCTATTCCGGGACTTCAACACTCATATGGGAGGTGAAAGTGACATCCACAGGGTGAGCTTGGAAGGAAACTTTGTGTTTTTTCCGTATTGGACTTCTTAGTTGTCCAATGTAGTTGTATCTTCTAACCTATAGCCATATTTCTTGGACACTTGGATAATCAGAGGGGCAAGCTGTTCACTGATCACCGCCTGGTGAGAGGATGGATGTGCTGAAGAGGAGCAAGCTGAACAGAGCTGGCAGGCCTTAGAGAATTGTCAGGGTCTGCTGGAAATATCTTGCCTCATTCAAAGGGATGTTAAATTCCCACCTCTGGGTAAGCTTCTTTCAGATTGCGTGGGAGGCTGGGGACATGGAATTGGACTGGACCATGCTCTCTGCATCTATTGTTAAAGGAATAGTACACCCAAAACATGATTAGCCTTCATTTTCTACTCACCCCCATGCTGAACAACACTCTGGAGTACTTTTGATATCTCAAATGCATCTGGAAGATCTGGGAGGCTTCTTGCTGTCTGCTGACATTCAAATAATGAAAGTCTATGGTGCCCGTGCTTGAGACAGAAAAGGTCCATAAAAAGTCCACAAAAAACGTGTCAATATTCCTCCATGCCTGCTTTCGTCAATGTATTCCAAGTGTCTGAGTGGGTGGCGTCCATAATTTGCACCTGAAGCGAAGTCATTTAGAATGTTTTTTAGAGCATAAACAGTAGTGTATAGGATTTCCTGAAAGCAGCACATCTTGGCGTTATTCCACGGCCTTATCGGAAGCCCGGCAGACCAAACCAGATGAAAGTCGCATTCAGCGTCTGCTCTGCCAATAATGCAATGCGATAGTAAGAAGAAATGTGCTGTTTACCTGTGCAAAAAAAACAACGAAAGAAAAATGTCTGAGGACTTCAGTGTTGAGGAAGAGCATGAGTTCTTTACCCGAGCTGAATCGCACTTTCGCCTGGTTTTTGGTCTGCCCGGCGGTTTCCGTATTGGCGTCATGTGCGTTCACGGCGCTTTCAGGAAATCCTATACACTACTGTTTATGCTCTAAAAACATTCTAAATGACTTCGTTTCGAGTAATTCTGGATGCTACCCACTCAGGACACTTGCTCCGGTGGGGGAAGCCCTGCATCACCAATACTGTTTTTAGTTGAAGTGAGGAGCTGCTGACCTTGACAGACGACATTGTCAGATGATGTAAGAAATACTTTGAGGATCTCAACCCGGCTAACACGTATTTCTTGGTGCAAGTAGAGACTTTTTCTCTCAGAGACAGAAAAATGTATACATTTTAGAGTGGTTAACATAAAATGACTTTAAGACTGTAAGCTGAGACCCTTCCGCAAGACACCCATAAAGGATGGGGCTTCAAAAGACATCCTAGACCCTAATCCCTCCATTCATCTTTACTCATGGATCCACAAGAGGGCAACACTGGGGAGATCACCTGAATGTCTGTCTCTGCAGGCAGAGGGAACACACTCTTCAAACTCTGTAAAGGTTGAATACTGTGGTGAATGATCACATAGGTCATGTTTTTGAATTAATCAAATTTCTTTCTAAACTTAGAATAAATTTGAATATAAAATCTTTATAAGTTGAGCCAATATGATGAGACAACGTTTAATACAGAAGATGTAAGAACATTGGAAATCTACATTGTGTCACACTAAACACACATTATCTTCCAAACATTTGTAATTACATTATGCAAAGTCCTTTGAAATAACAGGTGTTGTGACTTAACACTACAGAAAAAAAAATAGTTAAATTTTGATGGCGCAGTTTCTTTTTAAAACATGCTCTTTCAAATAAAACACCTTCAGTCCTAAAAATATATTTGTAGGTGCCTAGATTTATGGCAAAACAGTTTACAGTGTGACAGTATCTTTATTTCGAACTATTCAGCTCTAGTTTGTGTTGCTTACAAGAATAATTTAAACAAGATTTACTGTAACTTTATTACAATGAGGTGCTCCGTTTTATTTTCTTGTTCAAACATCATAAAAAGGAGAAATTAAGCTTTATTATCTCTGATATTAGGTAATGAAAACATTGATGTTTTGGAACAAAGTCAAACTATGAAAGCAGTGTTGTTTTCGTCAATGATGACAAAATTATTTTGTTGACGGCTCTTTTTTCACTAATGAGCTCAACATGAATCTTTGAAAACACGAAGAGTCATTGCTGTGAGTTTTCATTGACGGGACGAGATTGAATAAAAACGTTAATGGGTGGTCTGTCAGAGGTTTAAAATTAAAAATCATTGTACCGTAATCTGTTAGACCTGCTGAGCAGTAGCAGGCATACTGCAGCGTCCTGTTTTGGTCACCCCACCAGCCCTGTAGTGGTGCACATTCTGCATAACAACAGATGGATCTTGGCAGCAGCGGCAGGGGTGACAGCAGGTTGGAATGGTGTGGCACTGCACGCTCAATTCTGACAAACTCTGCTCTTCTAGCTGTGCTTGTGCAGAAATGCGTCTTTGTGTGAAAGTTCAGAGTCTGCACTTTACGCTCCACACTGATGGTTCGCTCTCAGTGGTATTGGTTTTCCTACCCTTGCTACTTCATAAATTTCCTTGCATTATGTCAATAAAATATTTTCCTTTGGATATTTCTACTTTTTAGTTAATATATTCCTGAAATTTAGGTCCGGATTGCCATGGCATTATAAGGCAATTATGTAGGCTCTCTTTCTAATTTTTTTTTTTTTATCAGACCCCTATGAATTACAAATCTACTTTGAACCCTAAGCAGCGGTAACCAAGGGAATATTCTTCAAATCCTTAGAAATAAAGACATAACTACCAAAATAAGAATATTTTTGTTTTTTGCTTTTTTTGGAGTAATGAAAATTTATTGATCTGTGTGTAAAGCACAATTCATAGTAGGTCACAAAGTGGATGGAAACCTTGTATGTCTAAAACCATTCCTCTATTGTAAATTTTGTCAAATTGTCTGTCTGCTATTTTTAATTAGATTTTGAACTGGATCTGCTTTTCACAGCTTTTGGGAGACACTTGTAAAAAGTAGGGAATTTATTCATAAAAAGTTTATTTGAATTCTATAAATCAAAGGTTTCTGCCCAACAGTAATGATGACTGGCATGGCAGCATTCTATACCCATCAATTCTAATATCTAGGTAACAGCACTAAGTCAGGTAAGGAAACTGGTTCTTAATCACAATTGTAAAGGTTAACAATGTTATGAACATAAAACTGACTAAAACTAGACTAAAACTTTTTGAGGTTTAGTTGACTAAAACTGTACTAAAACTATCAAATATAGTAATGACTAAAATATGAATAAAACTAATAAGTCTTCGTCACAAAACTAAGACTACATTTAAGATGGCTGTCAAGAACAACACTTTATAAAAGAAAGATTTGAGAAAATCAATTAGTCTTAAAAATATTTCATCTTTCAAACTCTTGATGACTCGTTTCACTTTTTAAAGCATTTGATGTAGAATTACCTTATTCCTAAATGCTGTTTGCTGCTGGCTTTAGCAAGCATATCTTTTCACAAAGAATAAGTAGTATTTACAGCTTTGGCAGTGTTTCCAATTAAAAACTAATAGCTGCAAAAGGGTTCTCATTTACATTCAGAAGTAACAAAGAACTTAATTGTGAGTAACGAAGCAACGATAAAGTTTAGTATGTCACAAGAAATGAATATTTTAAATGCCAGTTGTTAATAGTTTAATGTAACAAGTAAATTTCTCCGCTGTGCGATCAATAAAGTCAATTAATCAATGCCTGCGAAAGAAGCATTAAATTTGTTAATTGATCTTTAACACCTTTCAAATCTTTACTAATGAAATCATTCAATCAGCATTAAACATCAGAAGATTGTAAAAAGTAACACCTTACTGAGTTAGTTATAGCAGTCATGTGTTACAGCAACAAAATATACATAATAAGTTGCATTGTATTGTTTACATGCATCGTTATATCTGTTCTGGAAAGGGATGTATTAGACAGCCCATTAACATTTTCTTGTCCAAGTTGATATTTAGGAAGCAGGAAAAATATATTTAATCTATTTTGGTATTTTCCAAATTGTGACAGCTCAGTTTCAATTCAGTTTCTGTTTAGTTTATTTCCATAGTGCCAATTCAAAACATGTCATCTCAATGCTTTTTAAAAAGACAATTCAATGAATCTTACAGACAGATTGGTTAAAAGTATTCTACGTAAGGAAACCCAACTGATTTTGTTATGTCTTATACTTTGCAGATTTCACTCCTCCTTGATAAGCATTTAGACATTAGACAATGGAAATTTGAGAGGACAGAGGCAATTAACACAGAATCAAAACAGAATTAACACAGAAAAACAGAGCTATAAATATTCTCTATCTTAGAGAATGCAAAGGTAAATTAGCTCCATAGGTGGCTCTCTCTAGGAAAGATGGTTAAACTGATAAGTTCTAAATTGTTTTTCATGTCAAGGAGATAAAAGACAGGACATACAGTTAGTCACATTATGTCTCAGTGCATCTCAAATCTATTTTTACAAAAAAAATTGCTATTTTAAATGTCATTTGCCTAAAAGTGCAAAACATACAAAGCTTCTGCCTCGACTGAAAAGCCTTTTCAGGTGTTTATGGATTTCAGTCATCTTTAGGCCATAGATTATTGGATTAAAAAGAGGCTGATACAAAACTACCTGTAAACTCATTATTGAATGTGCAGTTTTGGGTAAATCAATTTCCAACCTGGCTATTATAACATCATAGGAACACAAACATGAAAAACTAATCAGAACCAGCAGGTGTGGAGCACAGGTATTCACAGATTTCTTCCTGATATCTGAGCTCTTTCTATAGGATATGATCAGTATTTTACTATAGGTAAAAATTATGAACACAAAAGGTAAAAAGACTGTATTAATTAAAGTAAAAACACCATATATAATATAGGGCCCTGTTGAACCCATGCAGGAAAGCTTAGTAACAGCATTATTGCAGAAAATTCCATTCAAGGTATGATTGCAGAGTTTAGAAGTATGTCCCAGGATAAGTGGTGGTATAAGCTGACCGGATGGTAAAACCCAAGCTAATACCAGCAAAGTGGTCACAGTAGTTTTTCTCATAATAGTTAGATATTGCAGAGGTTTACAGATAGAGACATACCTGTCATAGGCCATGACTGCCAAAAGGAGAAACTCTGAACCACTTAAAGAGTAATAAATAAAAGCCTGAAATCTACATGATGAATAAGTTGTAACCTGTAAGTCAGATAAAAGGTCAATCAGAAGTTTTGGATAAACATTGGTGCTAAACAGAAGTGCATTGCAGAGTAAAGCTGCGATGAAAATGTACATAGGCTCATGGAGGCTTTTTTGAATCCAGATTAGACACAAGATGGTTGAGTTGCTGCAAATGATCAGAATGTATACAGTAAATGTAGCTACGAAGTACAAGAGTCTGTATTTCTGTAATTCTACATGTCCACCAAAAGTAATATAAGTTACATTCAGTTCATTATTCATTTTATCCATTGAACTATCAACAAAGAACAGCAGATATCTAACTAGTGTTAAGAGTTGCAAAGTGAGCTGTCTTAGTGCCCAAAGATTTTATGCAGTTTTTTCTCTCTCCGTGGACTTCATTAAATTGTTTACATTTGACATGAAGTAAGACTTACTACAGCCTGCAAACTGGGTCTTACATCATCACCTATTTTACTGTTTACTTCCACAAGTCAAAAGTTAAATAAGATATAAAGTTTTACAAGCGGGTATTGAGGTGAGCAACCAGTAAGCATCTTACAGTTGTTAATAACTAAAACAAAGAAGTTTCCATATTTGTCAAGATTTGCATGTCTATTAAGTTCTAGCTAAATACTGTATAGTTTCTTTATATCACTAAATGTATGTATAATTGAATTCAACACAACATATTATGGCTAATCTGCATACAGTTTTTGACAAAAAAAAAAATGAAGATAAAAGTTTTTTAGCATGCAGTATTTAGAAAGTCAGAGTAAAAACTGGTCTATTTTATACCCTGCCCCGCTTTCAATCAAAGCTAGGGAAGGTTAGCCACTGTGAACCTGCATTGATCAGTGTGGATAGACAATAGATGGATAATTGTTTTGCTAGAATGTCTACATACTTGTTCCACTTAGTCCACTCATTGTCAGGTTGAGTGGGGGTTTGAAGAGGACCCAAATATAGAGACTGAAGCTGAGGTGGTTTCTTGCAGATTTAATAACAAATGATTACATATAAGTATAAATCAAGATATGACTAATCAAGGAACACATGAACCAGAACAATGGGAACACATAGGGAGAGAATGAAGGAATGAAGAAAATACAGCAAATGCAGAGGAGAAGCATATATTCCAAACAGAACGAAGAACGGAGTAATCAACTGATTGGGAGCAGGTGTGGACAGAAGGATCTAGAAGGGAGCTAGGGGAAGAAGCTTAGCAAAAAGGGGGAAACAGAGAGTAAACTAGAAATACATAAGAACTCAAATACAATTGGAAAACACCTAGAATGACACAAAATGGAAATAAAACAACTGACATAGAAAACAAAGAGTGACATAAATAAAACATTTACTGAAAAGTCAAAAAGAAAACCTAAAAAGAACCAAAAAAACTCCACGACACATATATCTCGTGGGATCAATTCTACAGTAAGTTTCCTAGCGTATGGTCTCAATAATATAGGAACGGTAAGATTAATGATCTCTTTTTAGGTAATGTTCATTTGTAAGACTTGTTACTTGATGCACCACTATCTGAAACAATTTCCCCTCTTAGGGTGATTTTTGAGACACCCCCTATAGACTACAGAACCAATCTAAGACCGCACCACCTGCAGAAATAAGTTGAATTTAAATTGTTATGTTGTTTTTAGTATGGTAACAAATACTTACAATGTTTCAGGACCTGTTTTTACGAGTGCTGCACAATTAATGTAATTGCAATTGCGATTTCATGCTATGCAATTATGTAATTGCATTAAAGTCTGTGATTTTGAATTTTGTAAACAAATATACATGTGTGCCTGTGAACAGGATTCTCTCTTAAAAACACTGTGTGCAGCCGCAGGTATGTCAAGTGACTACCCTCTTGCTTCAGCTTACTGCACGGCTCAACCTCTCTATATATTGATCAAAATAAGATGTTTTCCTTATCAAACAAAAAAGACTTGGGGAGTTGACGGAAAAATAGTCAACATCATAATAGGAATCCCCAACACCTTCCAGTTTCACCTGCATAAGGCTCAGGTGTGGGGAAATTGTCAAAATGAAAATGAGAAGTCGCTGGAGGTGTTAGTTCAGGAACGGCAGTCGCACCAGCTGTAGAGCGAGTAGACTCTGTGGGAGTGGTTCTGTGGAGCAGCTACTGGAACATTTCTGTAAACTGCTGAAGTGAATGTTTTTTTGCTGTCCAGCCAAAGAGTACTTATATTCAATGCCCAGCCAGCTTGGGCACCATATTATGTTGCGGTACTTCAATTCAATTCAGTTCAGTTTATTTATATAGCGCCAATTCACAACACAAGTCATCTCAAAGCACTTTAAAAGTTCAACCAGATCATACAGTCAAAATTGATTCAAAGTTTTTTCTATCTAAAAAGAAAAACCAGTTGATTGCATCGACTCATTGACTCAAATACAATCCTACTTCAAAATGTTTACTGCCCAACCTGGTAGGGGTGGTAGCTCCTCACTTATTTAATCAGGTATTATTGGGACTGTCATACTGTTACATATTGTTTATGAACACACAAGCCTACTGTCTGTGTGTTATAACAACAAATGAAAGTGTGAATCGAGACTCAAATCCTGGTCAAAAAGATAATTCTGCACATAGATGGAATAAAATCATCACAAATTCCATTAAAAATATAAGAGGTTATAAACAAAAATAATTCAGCTACAAGTCAAACTGTAATGAGCTCAGAACGTAGGACCCAGAATTCAAGGTGAGACAGACAGTGGGAAGATTCAAAATGTTTATTAAAATAAGACAGAATGGAACAGAAGCGCAGGGCTGTGGTTCTGCAGCGGCTGGTGGGAGAGGCTGGGCAACGACCATTACTGGCACTCTGGTTAGGGAGAAACACAGGTAACTAAACACGATCATTTGATGGAAAATGATTATCCATGTGAGTCACTTACGTGGTTTAAATAATCACTCCATTCTCTTAAGTAAGGCAGCCAATGGACTGCCTACGAGATGCGGCGGAAGCCGCCCAGAGTGTCCCAGATGCAGAGGCAGAACAAGACATGGTATCAGGAAGTCTACAGAACTTTAAACTATCTCCCTCCACTGAGAAAAACAGGAGCAAGGCATGCTCAGTGGATAAGAACCAGGACATGATTGGTTTTCTTATGGTATATGAAAACATTCTCAAAGAAGGATAGCAAGCATTTTAGAGTCATGGTGTTTTTACCATTAAAAACAATTGTTGTAAAAGGGACTCTTGAAAATGTCTGATAATTTAACAAAGAGGTTATGTTACATGAAATCTAAATGCAAATGCCAGCCGTTGATTAAAAAAAAAAAAGTCATCAATCTCTCATATTTAATCACACTAACATTTTTGTAGTTTTTAGATGCTGGCAATACATTTGATCTTAAATCACTCTAGGCTTTTTACTGATGACATTAATCTATCAAATGAAACTTATGACTATAATAAAAAGGTACACTTTATTGATTTAGAAGCAATATCCACATTCTACAGCAACAAAATATACACCATTCAGGAAAATAAATTATAAAACATTGGATATGGATTTGATCTATAAAACATTAAGCAAACATTTTATCCTCAAAGTTATATGCTGAAAGCAGAAAAAATGTACAAGTGTATCTCCAGTCTGAATTATTTATCTAGTTTTTGTATCATAACCTAATTTCCATTTACCTGTTAGTGTAATAAATAGGCAGAATCTAGCTCTACTGAAAAACCTTACCAGGTGTTTATGAATTTCTGTCATCTTTAGACCATAGATTATTGGATTAAAAAGAGGAGGATACAAAACCAGCTGTAAACTCATTATTGAGCGTGCTGTTTTGGGTAAATCAATTTCCAATCTGGCTATTATAACATCATAAGAACACAAACATGAAAAACTGATCAAAACCAGCAGGTGTGGAGCACATGTCTGCACAGCTTTTTTCCTGACATTTGAGCCCCTTCTATAGGATATTATAAGTATTTTACTATAGGTAAAAAGGATGAACACCAAAGGAACAAAGACAGTATTAATTAAAATAAACACACCATATATAATATAAGGTCCAGCGGAGCCCATACAGTAAAGCTTGGTAACAGCATTATTGCAGAAAATTCCCTTCAAGGTATGACTGCAGAGTTTAAAACTGTTACCTAGTATAAGGGACGGTATAAGCTGACCGGATGGTAAAACCCAAGCTAAAACCAACAAAGTAGTCACGGTTGTTTTTCTCATGACTGTCTGATATTGCAGAGGCTTACAGATAGAGACATACCTGTCATAGGCCATCACTGCCAAAAGGAGAAACTCTGAGCCACTTAAAGAGTAATAAATGAAAGCCTGTAATCTACACGATGAGAAAGTTGTAACCTGTAAGTCAGATAAAAGGTCAATCAGAAGTTTTGGATAAACGTTAGTGCTAAACAGAAGTGCATTGCAGAGTAAAGCTGCGATGAAAATGTACATAGGCTCATGGAGGCTTTTTTTGATCCAGATGAGAACCAAGATTGTAGAGTTGCCACAAATTATTAGAAAATATATCGTAAATGTAGCCACGAAGTACAGAAACTTGTATTTCTGCAATTCTACATGCCCACCAAAAGTTATATATGTTACATTTAGTTCATTATCCATTTTATCCATTATAATGTAGAAAACAAGAGCAGAAATCTAACTAATGTTGTGTAGCAGCAATACATGTCCTGTTACAGTATATCATAATTTTGTTTGGGTGCACTCACCTCAAAGGGAGCTGTCTGAGTCTAAGTTTTTATTCACCTTTATTTCTCTCTGTGGACCTCATTAAACTGTTTACATCTGACATGAAGTAGACTTATCAAAGTCTAAAAAACTCCATCACCAGCTTGTTTACTTTTAACTTTGCTGAATCAGAAAGTAAAATAGGGATGGTTCTAGGATCTGAAATTCAGCAAAACTGAGCGACAGGTAAGCACTTAGCAGTTCTCAGCTAAGTAATGTATCCAGCTTATTCAGTACATATCTGGGGGTCCAGCATTTTCTGAATACTGTAAGAAATGAATGAGGGAAGGGAAAGGGATTAGGAAGAATGGGGAAAGGATTGACTGGAAGGAAATAAAAGAGGGACATCTGGAGCGTTTGGCTGAGCTGAATATGCAGCAATTTAGCAGCAATTTCATGGGTCTGACAGGAAGAGAGATGTGGTTGCAAAGTAAAACACACCCGCTTTGGGGGAAAATACAAAATAAGATCTCTTTATCTCAAGGGAAAACAGCCAGGTTTGGAGTCACACTGTGCATGCATAGCAGACGGGCCAGACTGGGGAAAGGACAATCAATGAAACATTTAAAAAACAGATTACTTTACTCATGATAGAAGTTCAGAAGACAGAAAATGGAAAGAGTATTGATCCCATTTGACTCTCCAAAAAACAACAAGTGAGAGTGCAGGAAAGTGGAACTTATCACTAGTGTTGCACTGATACCGATACCAGTATAGGGTAGGGCCCCGATCCAGCACTACCAACAGATGGTATCGGTATGGTATTGGTACCAGCCGATAATGCACAGCCAGGAATCGGGTATCGGTACCGGGGCCAAAAAATGGCATTGGTGCAACACTACTTATCCCTCTCCCCTGATAAAAAAAGAGAAATTTACACAAACTATACAAATAGCTCTCTGAGCATCATCTCTCACTACCTCACAAGTACCTATAAACAGCTCCAAAGCCTTTATTTCTGCATTTTTAAACTAAGATAGTTTAAGTGCAGCCTCAGTGTTATTCTTCAGAGTTCTGTGATTTTTTTTATCAACAACAATAGTTTTCTTTTTTGTGCATCTCCTTTAAATCCACTTTTTCTCAAACAGTGGATGATGGTGTGCTCTCACACTGCTGTTCCTTGAGCTTGAAGTCAGCTTTTATTTCTTTAGTTTTTCTAGCTTCTCTCTTTTCCATTTATATTATCTGTCTTTTTGATTTCCCATTTATTTTCCTCCTGCTACAGTCTTGTGGATCATCAATTTCTGAGTAACACGCGCAACTGTAAACACAGGAACATCAAGCTGCTTGAAGATGGTCTTATAGCCTTTACTTTTTAAATGTATGTCTGTAATCTTCTTTTTAAAATACTAAGAAAACTTCTTTCATATTGCGTGTGGTACACACCACATCAAACAGCACAGTGACTGCTGTAGCTCTATGTATAGGCACACCTGTTGACACATTATTTCTATGTTACCATAATTTTTATCCAGGCCTGCTTAATTTATTTATTTTAAAAATCTTTTGACGGATGAAAGCAATGTCTGACATACATTTGCTCATTTTGATAGAATGTCTATTCAATTGTGCATTTGTCAGATTTAAATTATTTTTGTGACCATTACGTTACTTTTTCCTATTAATCGAAGAGTTGTTAAATTAGTCAAACCTTGATAAGTGTTGAATTACAACAATTTACATTGTTGTTCCTGCTCTCTCACTGTTAATTCTTTAATTCTAAATAATAAAAGTGTTATTTTAATTGGATCTAGTGAGAACCAACATAGACTCTAAAACTGAAATTTAAAGGTATAGTAAAAATATTCTTTACTATAACATTGTAAAAGATTTACACGTATATAAACAAATACCGTTTGAATTATGTTATCTATGTTTTCTATGTGTAAATTAAATATTTTGGTGAAAAAGTTGTCCCTTACTACAAAAAAAAAGTTGTATCTACGTATATGTAAAGTCGTTCTTCATTTAAACACTTTTTAAAATTGTATTTTACTTAAAGGAATATTACACCCAAAACATGATTAGCCTTCATTTTCTACTACCCCATGTTGAACAAAACTCTGGAGTACTTTTGATATCTCAAATGCAAGAGGCTTTTTGCTGTTGTCACGGACATTCAAATAATGGAGGTCTATGGTGCCCGGTGACAGAAAGGTCCATAAAAGTCCACAAAAACGCGGTCAATATTCCTCCATACTGCTCGCCCAATGTAATCCAAGTGTCCTGAGTGGGTAGCATCCAGGAAACTTAGTCATTTAGAATGTTCTGAAAGCATAAACTGTAGCGTAAGATTTCCCACGCACGCCACGGAAACCGCTGCAGACCAAATCAGAAGAAAGTGCGATTCAGCGCCTCGGCAGGCCGAACTCCATGCTCTTCCCTCAACACTGAAGTCCTCAGACATTTCTTTCTTTCGTTGTTTCTTTCTTTTGCAACAGGCAAACAACAGCAGATTACGTTCTTCCACGCTTTGCATTATCGGGTGCAGAGCAGACGCTGCTGAATGCCGACTTTCATCTGGTTTGGTCTGCCGCTTCCTCAGAAGGCCGCGGAACGCTACCGGGCGCGCTTTCAGAAATCCTCATAAACTACTGTTTATGCCTAAAAACATTCTAAAATGACTTCGCTTTCGAAAATTCTGGATGCTACCCACTCAGGACACTTGGAATACATTGGACTAGAAAGGTATGGAGGAATATTGACACGCTTTTGTGGACTTTATGGACCTTTTCTGTCTCGGGCACCATAGACCCTCCATTATTTGAATGTCAGCGGACAGCAAGAAGCTTCCCAGATTCCAGATGCATTTGAGATATCAAAAGTACTCCAGAGTGTTGTTCAGCATGGGGTGAGTAGAAAATGAAGGTTAATCATGTTTTTGGGTGTACTATTCCTTTAAAGGGAGTATTAAATTGTATATGAATATTTACAGTTACATATAGGATTTAATACCAGCATATGAAATCTGTAGGGAGTGTACAAAAATACATTTGATTTGATGTTTTTTCTTAACGTTACACTTTTTAAAATTGTATTTACTAAAAGTGAGTATTAATTTGTATATGAATATTAACAGTTATGTATAGGATGTTATAACATTTTGTTATAAAATTTTGTTGTTTGCAAAAACCATGTCTCTATTTAATTTTGTATAAATAAATATCGATCCATCCTCTTCAGGTTGTCCGTGGTTTGAGTCGAGGCGGTTGCAATTCATTCATATCGTGGGTTTCCCTCTGGGTCTCCTCCCAGTGTGACGTGCCCAGAGCACCTCACCAGGTAGTCATTCAGTAGGCATCCTAACCAGATGCCCGAGCCACCTCAACTGGCTTTCCTCGAAGTGGAGGAGCAGTGGCTCTCCCCCAGATGATCAGTCAAATTGAATCAAAGTTTTCTATCTACGGAAAACCAGTTGATTGCAATGACTCATTGACTCGATAGCAATCCCTCACACTAAGCATGCTTATAGCAAAAGTGGAGAGAGAAAAACTCCCTTTTAACATGAAGAATCCCTCCAGCAGAACCAGACTCAGTGGGAGTGGCCATCTGCCGAGGCTGACTGAGGCCTTCAAGGAGACAGAAGTAGAAATACAAAAGGCAACTGTAAAAAGCAATTCACAGTCTGAGAAACAGGACTACACTGAAAAAAAAGGCTGATCTCCTGCATCTATCAACAAAAGTGTTGATGGCACCAGCACAGCTGATATTTCTCCCAGGATGGTGTCACAGCCAAACAGGAACAGACAGAGAGGCTATTATGAGAAAAAACAGAGAGAGCATAACATTAGAGTTTGAACTAACAGATTCTGCAGAGTTGGAAAACTGAGATAGAATAAATCAGAATGATGAAAAAAGGGGTCCCTATGTCCTCCAGAAATCTAAACTGCAGTTTGTGGACTTCCTGAGAGTAAAGAATTAAATTAATCCAGCTTTGAAGTAACAACTGCATGGACTACTTTCTTAGTATCACCCCTGGACAGGATTTTACTAATTTTTGCAATATTGCGCAGATGAAAGAAGGAAACTCTAGAAACCTCTTTGATATGGGGTTTTTATGTCTTCAAGACATGCCTGTAATCTATGTAACGGGTTAGCTTCATCTGGTATTTATAGACAAATCTAGCTGAGTATCATCAGCATAACAGTGGAAATTAATCCCATGCTGTCTAATAATTCTACCGATTGGGAGCATATATTTAGTAAAGAAAATTGGTCCTAGCACTGATCCCTGTGGTACTCAACAGGTAACCCGTGAGCATGAGGAAGATTAGACATTAACATGAACAAACTGAAATCGATCAGATAGATATGATTTAAACCAGTCTTGTGCTGTTCCTTTAATTCCAACAAAATATTCAAGTCTTTCTAAAAGAATATTATGGTCAACTGTATCATGTAAATCGATCAGATAGATAAGATTTAGATTTAGATAACCAGTCTAGTGCTGTTCCTATAAAATATTCCTATAAACTGTATCAAATGCAGCACTGAGATCTAACAGGACGAGCACAGATACAAGTCCATTATCTGAGGCCATGAGAATATCATTAGTGACTTTCAACAGAGCTGTTTCAGTGCTATGATGAGCTCTAAAGCCATCATAGCAAAGCTAATGAGGGAAACATCAAAAAGTCAAAAAACAAGCTTAACAGGGGCAGTGTTTTAGCATAAGCTTATGAAAGACTATTTTGTTTCGTTTTTCTGAAAACATTTGACAACAGTCTTTGTTAATTATGTTGGCTTTAAATATAGCAATCTGTAATGAAGCGCTACAGATTCAAAATAAACTGAATTAGTGCCTTTTGGTGGTATGGGGATCCATCCTCCAGGATCAGATTTGTTCCCCTGGGTTGTTTAAGTCTATTGTTGTGTATGGTTTTTGTGTTTGGTCATTTAAATCATAATGGGTGTAATTCTGTAACCTCTTTGTATTGACTTCCATGACCAAATTATAAAGGCTCAGTGGATGAAACAACAGTTCTACCCCCTCGTATTCAGCAAAGGTTTTTTCCCTCTTAACAAAGATGCCTTCCTTCATCCCTCTTTTAAACCATATATTTTCTCTGTCCGACATCTGAACAGATTTCAGAACAGTTCACCTTTGACTACCTAGATATTGTCTAAAAATAGAGGTTGCTGCCGTGTGCAGTTTGCTCCTAAAAAGTAACTTTGTCTTAACTTTCAGCATGAATTACTGCACTCTGCCCAACATCCCTTACCTTATAAGCAAGATGAATTGAGATTTGTAAATTAACAATCTCATCTTGCCAGAAACCAACAGATGCATTGCAGAGCATGTGAGCTGAGTGGAGCGTGGAGCGAGCGGTGGAGCAGAGCGGAGGAAATACGGTGGTGCGCAGAGCGCTTTTCAATTCAGAGGCCTGAGCCAGGATTTCGGTCCACTCCAGTTCACTCCAATGCGCTCACAAGGTCATTTAAAAATGTTGGATTATAAAATTTGTAAAATAACATTTTTCTGATTTAAGTGTGATACAAAGTGGGATAAAATATCATAAAAACAAACACTAACCAGACTTAACAATGAAAAGTGGGTTTACATAAATTGATTGTTGTGGTAAGAGCCTGTATTTGAAAATGGATCGCATACATGCATTGTACGCTATTATCTCATTTGCAAAGGGATGCGAAGTGACCTTTTTTACTGTAGTCTAGTAAAATGAATTAATAAATAAATAGGAAACGTGGGGCAACATAAATTGAGCAAGGTGTTACGTTTAAAGCTGGAAAATAATACAATAATTTAACAGCCAGTTGAATAAACGCCGGGTGTCCCATGGCCCTAATAAATGTCAGAAAATGATTTCACCGGAGCGGGAGGAAAATTAAGGTGAGTGCAGAGTGGATTTTGAGCAGAATATTCTGGCACTTTGAGTGGCGGAGCAAATGAGTGATCATCCTCATGAGCGGGGAGAGGGTATGTCCACCGCTCCGCTCAGTTCACATGCCCTGATGCATTAGCCTCGAAACAATGAAATGCAGTGACATCTATGATGTCAAAACGTCATCCAAACAGGAAAGGCTGAAAGAAAACAAACATGGCTGTGGCCGTTTTAACTGCAGTAACCTCTATTTCTTTTTGAAAAATGAGCAAAAGGACGCAAATATACCATTGTGGATAAAAAGATTGAAATATTGTTGCATTTTTCTCCAAACCATAATTGCTAACAGTTTGATTAACAGTAAAATTGGTGAAAATATTAAGGAATGTGATACATCTCAGCTGCAACTGCTGCTGTCATTGACTAAAAACTCGAAAAGAGAGGCAGTTACCCATTTAGCTCAAAGAATTGTCCTGAACGCACTTTTGCATGTTTTATGAGGCTTCAAAGATTGATACGCATAGAAATCAAATTGAACGATATGTATCAATCTGGCTTATGCCAGGTTATTAAATTACCTCTCCCTGGTCGGAAAAAAAGTGGGAGATTTTTCCAGTGCCAGCACAATGTACTTAAGGTAGATGATTCCATGAAGGAGCCCTCTTTCATAGATATTCTCCAACCGCTTGTTTTCACAGGTCAGGGAGGGGCTGCTGTTCATGAAACAAATTAAATACCATTTTGTGCATGATTTTGAAAAGGAGTTTGCCATGCAACAGGAGGGTCCAGCTTTCAGTGTCATTGTGTCCTTGAGCAAGACATTTTGCCTGCATTGTGTACTGATGGTGGTCAGAGAGATTGGTGGCATCAGTGTACGGCAGCCTCACTTCTGTCAGTGAGCCCCAGGGCAGCTATGGCTACAAGGCAGCATGCCACCATCCCTGGGTGCATGAATGGGTGAATGACTGAATGTAGTGTAAAGCGCTTTGGTCAAGTCCTCTGACTTCATATAAGTACAAGTCATTTAGCATTTATATTATAGCAAAAACCTCAAAGACAATTTTGCATTATAAAAGTAAGTTAATGACATTTCATAGTTATGAATGGATCTCCATACTGTTTAAATCGTTAAAATCAATGATCTGTACCGTTAATGTGAAATGATGACACATCTTAATCACCCATGAACTTTATTTATAAGACCTACAATTAAATTGAAATTTTACAATTAGGCTATATCGAGCTGATTTTTTTTTAATGCTTTAAATAGTTAAATATGAGTAAAAAAGAAAAAAGGAAGATTAAGGCATAAAAGAGTCCACAACCAAAACATGTTCCAACATATTTTCTTTACCAGAGGAAAAAAAACTCTTAACCTTTGCGACTGTTAAAAGTGACATGCATAAAAACTAAAGAGGTCAGTTATATATCAGTATTTAACATATTATACTCATATAATGGATCTTTATGTTGTCCGATTTAACATCTATTTAAGTAAAACAATCACCACAGAAATAACATAGCAATCTGGTTAAAGAAAATCATTAAGATTTAAACTGAAGGTAACCATAGCATTGTTGAAGCTGAATAATCTAAAAGAGTTTCAAATGATGAATGTTCATCTTGCATTTCATACACAGAGGCATTTGTCGTAAGAAAAAATCTTTCTAAGGTGTCTATAGATTTTTTCTATCTTTAAACCATATATTATTGGATTAAAGAGAGGATGATACAAAACCACCTGTAAAGTCATTATAAAACGTGCAGTTCTATCCAAGTCAATTTTCAGTCGGGCAATAACAATATCATAAGAACACAAACAAGAGAAACTTATCATAACCAACAGATGAGGGGAACAGGTCTTTGCTGCTTTCTTTCTCATTCTCGCAGAACTTCTGAAGGATATTATTAGTATTTTTATGTATGTAAATAATATAAAAATCATTGGTAGGAATACTGTATTAAGTGCAATAAAAGCACCATATGTAATATATGAAGCCCTTGAAGTCATACAAAACAGCTGTGAGATTGAATTATTACAGAAAATCCCATTTAAAGTTAAGTGACAGACTTTGTAATTCTTACTGATAAAAAGCGAGGGCACAAGCTGACAGGCAGGTAAAATCCAAGCTAATATCAGCAAAACAACCACAGTTTTTGTTCTCATAATAACCTCATATTGCAACGGTTTACATATAGACACATATCTGTCATAAGCCATGGCTGATAGCAGTAAGAACTCAGCACCGCATAAAGAGTAATACGTAAAACTCTGCAAATTGCACAGAGATAAAGATGTTATCTGCTTCTCAGATAAAAAGTCGATCAAAAGTTTGGGATAAATACAAGTGCTGAAAAGAAGTGAATTAAAAAGGAGAGCTCCAATGAAAATGTACATAGGCTCGTGAAGGGTTTTCTGAATCCAGATGAGGCTCAAGATGGTTGAGTTACTGCAGATAATAAGAACATATACAACAAACATGATCGTAAAATAGAGATATCTGTATTTGTGCAGCTCTACGTGCCCACCAAAAGTTATAATTGTAACATTCAGATCATCTGTCACTTTATCCATGACAGCTACAGGTCAAAAAACATTCTTGTAGGCAGTGTCCATGAGCTCTTCTAAAGTGTCCAACTCAGCATGTGAACTAGCTCTTATCTGAATTTGCCCCCCCTCTGTGGATCTCATTAAAGTGTTTACAAATAAGACAGCAACAAGTTAGAGGCGGGGAGCTTGAGACTATTGGCTGCAGAATTTCAGGACTTTAGTTTATGGAAAAATGTTTTAATCAGATTTACTGTGGGCTACTACAATCACCATCAATACTATTAACTCACAAATGTCTGCTAATTGGTACCGAGTTTGGTGCGCTTGTGGCGCAGTGGCTAGCACGCACGACCCTTGTAGAGAGGCCTTAGACCTCGATGTGCCAGACCCGGGTTCGAATCTGAGCTGTGGTCCATTGCTGCATGTCTCTTCCCCTCTCTCATACCCCATTTCCTGTCAGCCTAGTGTCAAAAAACGAGTCACTAGTGCCATAAAAACTGAAAAAAAAAATAAAATAAAAAATTGGTCCCAAACTTTCTTTCTGTTGTACGGCGGATTGCCTTCTAAGCTGAGGTCACTGAGTTTTACTGCATTTCTGTAGGGTCGTAGGGAGAAGCTGTTCCAACCGTTGCATTTCTGAATTCTCCTGAGTGGTGCACGACTTTACACGAGTGAATAAAGTGAATGTGATCAGTCGTATATCAAGGGGGTGGGATTGTTGTGGCGGAAAATTGGCAGACAAGTTTGGTTGTCTGCCAATTTTCCGTTTGGTTGTGGCCGGTTTCTCAGAAGCATCTTGCTAACCATTTAGCAACTTAGTGCTAGTAGGTTCCCAATAGGAAATTACATTGGGTCCAAGTAGCAGTAAATTTATGACTTAGAAACAACAATATCAAGTAACGCTATGGACAGTGGAAACATGCAAAAGGAGAGAGTTTTGTGTCGGAGGTCGAGGATGAGTCTCCTTCGTCATATGTTTTTTGATTTAGAGGAGGAAAGCGGGGACAAAGTTGTTGATGTAGAGGACTGAATTTAATATAGCAAAGGACTTTTTACAGTGCAGCTACTTATGAAAATCCTTCACCCCAAAGGATTTATGTGTTATTTAACTAATATCATCCCTCTGCTGAGTCTTCGTGCTTCAATAACGCTAAGCTAGCTTCCCTTCCTCTCATTCACACCACAGCCATGGTAAATCCCCATCACTCATTCCTACAACTGCCCTTTCCCTCAGTCTCTTTGCACCAACCCAATAGGTATTATTTTTCAAAATGTTTCTGAGGTGGGGTTGTCTTTTTTCTTGGGCTGAGTTACACTTTAAACCAATACTATGTAACTGTTACTCACTAGACCTGCAACTTCCTGGTTTAGTATCTTTGAAAGCAAAAGGCAACACTACACCATCACATATTTAAGCAGTTGGCCAATCATGTTGCAGTTTCATGGTTTAAAGTGTTACATATCTGTGACAAAAAACGGATCTACTTAGTCACTCAGCCACTGCTATCACATCTGTTTTGTCAAAACCCATGATTTCATATTTAAAAGAAAAACAGCAAGTGCATAATAGGTTTCTCATCATCTCTGATTCTCATTGGCTACTGTGATTGGCTAAGATCAAAGTATTATAGACAAGAACTAGATGTCGCACGCCCAAAGATTCTGCCTCAAAGATTCTGCTGAATGTTCCTCTTTCCCAAACAGATTCAGTCATAGCAGTTTCAGATTAATAATGTGTAGCAGTAACATTACATTCAATCTGGTATTTATAAGTAAAGAGTCGCTCTGGGTCTCATGAATCTGTAATCCAGTTTAGGCTTGCTCCAGATCTGTAATGATCTCAGAATGTTGGACCCAGAATTCAAGGGGAGACAGGCAGTGGGAAAGTTCAAAGCTTTTATTAAACATACAGGTGCGCGGGGCTGCTTGTCGGCTGCGGGGCGGATCTCTGCAGGGACAGGAGAATACAGGTCAGTGACTGGATGTGGAGCTGAATACGACTTGGAGCTAGTCACTGACCTGATTCAAAGTTCAGTCCGTTAGCAGAGAACACAACAGAATCCTTGAGGAGGTTTTGACGCGGATTCGCGGCCGAACAGCGCCCAGAGGTTCCCTAGAAGCGAGCGAGGCGCCAGCCCGCGCCCGAGCAACAGCAAACAGGTCAGAAGGGAACTCAAGGCCAAAGAGTCAGCACACAGTTCCAGGTTCAGAAGCCGTTAGAATCCAGGATCAGATCAGACAAACAGAGCAGACAGGGGCAAAGCAAAACTTGAGATCCTCAGGGCAGAAACTGGTCAAAATCAGGAAAACAGACAGACTACAGAATGCTAGGAAACGTCTCACCAAAACACACAAATAACCTGGCTGATGGGAAGCAAACACACAACTTAAATAGTAGAGGAACCAGGTGGAAATAATCGGCGAATAATCAGCACGCAGAACCAATTACACAGGGGAACAGAGAGCAAAGGAAAATAACAAACCATCAGCGCCAAGAACATGACAAGATCTGCCTCCTTTTCTGAAATCTGGACCTCATTTATTTATTTTTTAAAACAGTGATTTTATGTACTATTGGTTTCAAATGATTGTGAAATGTCATTTTGCATTGTCATTGTTTTTGACAAGTCATCACTCCCGAGGTGTTGGGCCTCAAGCAGAATATCTAAAAATCATCTGATTTTACCATAAAGTTTCAATACCAATTTCTTTCACCTTTTCTTTTCAGCTCACTTAAACTTTTATGATATTCAAAGATAAACAAAAATAACCTGAGGAAATACAAATGAATGTTACAAAATTATGATTCCATTCTTTTCAAAGCCATCCAAACCAAACAAGCTTTGTACCAAAATATGTCTGCTCCTCTTATTATACAATGTTGTTAACTGTGGTAGACTACAATTTGGGAGTTCCCTTGCCATACCAGGCCAACAAATTTCAAGAAAATAGGCTAATATCTCACAATGCAACACATGCCGCAAAAAATGGTATTCCAAAAATTTTAATATTAAAAGAAAATCAGGAAGGGAGTTAAGTCAAGTGAAATTTATTACTCTGAAAAGGGTTACAAAGTATTTTCTAAGGATTTGGACAATGGACCACGGTAAGATCCATTCCACACAAATTGATAAAACAGACGAAAGTGGTAAACGTTTTTAGAAGTGGCTCCCAGGGGATGGTGGTGACTTTGCTGAATCTGGATGACTTGAATTTTATGAAACCACAAATTCTGCTCACAAATAGAAGTTAGTAAGACATTTTGTGACCTTAAGGCTTTTACAGTACAACACAATCATTGAAAAGTTGCTTTCTTTCTATGGCCGTAAGCCTGAATCACTGGTCTTGGGGTATTCAGTGTAATTCAAGCACAAATCGCCAATTCAGCTCTCTCTTTACCCAAGGCTACATACAATATCAATCTAGTTTAAAACAATAGTGGTTTACCTTTGTTTTAAAAGCTTTGCAGTGAGATTTGTGCTTGTGTGTTTCTGTGTTGACATTTAACTCGTGTGCTTTTCTTTTTCCTCCACCTTTTATTTCTTCTAACCATTTAACTCTAGTAATTGGTCAATGAACACTTCCTGCCCAGTTATCAATGGACTAATTTGTCTGTTGGATTAGATTGTTGTGATACATCATCTAACCTTGTGAATTATTATAGGGATTACTGTCATAAATGCTCAAAGATTGTGAAATGATTAAGTCCAAATCTTGCCTTTTGTCAGAGAATCAGGAAGTTATGAAGCCCTCGAGCAAGTCCACCTCTGAATGGCTGGCGCAACATAAAAGCTTTCCCATTCACTTGAGTGGCTGGATTTCAAACTCAACCAAGGAATTAAAAATTACAGGATTATAACAATTTAGCAAAGACAAGTGGGTCAGTTGTATGTTACTGTACCAAATATTGCATAGCAAGTCATTGGAACCAATTTTTACACTTTATTATTGATTTTGTTGATGTTATAAACTTTGTAAAAACTGTAAGATGGGAAATACTTTTTCTTAATACTTTATACTGACACTTCTAGACCTAAATTTTAATTTCTAATACAGCTAAAAGCATCAATAAAGATGCAGATGCAGGAAAAGCATGCTTAAACATGTATGTATTACTAAAGCATTTTATACAAATGATTAAGAAAAACAAAAAGTTAATTGAATGTATTTTTTATCCTAATCAATACAAACTTATTTGCTCTAAATATCATTACCAAACAGTATCAAAACAGATGAAATTACCAGAGGAGGACTTTCTTTCACACTGCCTCTTTTGACCAGGAAGAGAGATAGATTTTTTCAGGTAACAAATTAAACTTCAGCTGTGTCAAAGCTTTATGTACATTACGATATAGAGGATTCTTGATGCTAAGAAAATTATTTCAGAAAAGAATCCAAAGTATTTCCTGCTTAAGTTGAACATAGAAACTTTTTTAGATGTTTATTAATTTCTTTCATTTTGAACCCATACATGAATTGATTAATCAAAGGATGATACAAAAATGTTTGTATTGTCAGTATAAAGCGTGCATTTTTAGGCAAATCTGACTCCACCCGAGCTATAATAACATCATATGTCATCACACAAAAGTAGCTGGTCAAAACCAATAGGTGGGGTATGCATGTCTGGGCGGTCGTTTTCCTTAACTCTTTACAACTTTGGTAAGATGTCATAAAGACTTTAGTGTATGTAAAAATTGTAAAGAGGGTTGGAAGAAAAGCCAAATTTAATAAAGCAATGACCCCAAATACTGTAAGTACTCTTGATCTCACACAGTGAACTGTATACATGGTATTGTTACAAAATATTCCCAACAAATTAAAGTGGCATATTTCAGCTTTAGCGCTTAGTATTGCTTGCACTGCAAGATGACAAGCAGGAAAAAACCACGCCAGAAACAGGAAAATATATACTTTTTTTTTTGTCATGATATTTCGATAATTCAGAGGTTTACATATCGCCACATATCTGTCAAAGGCCATGGCTGCTAACAGTAAGAACTCTGAACCACCTATAGAATAAAACATGAAAAACTGTAAAAGACAAGCTGAGTATGATATGATTGGTTTTTCTGACAAAAAGTCGATCAAAAGCTTTGGGTAAATATTAGTGCTGTAGAGAAGAGAGTTAAATAACAGACCTGCAATAAAAATGTACATAGGTTCATGGAGGTTTTTGTGAATCCAGATAAGATAAAGAATAGTGGCATTACTGCAGATGATTAAAATGTACACTGTAAATATAACAGAAAAGTAAAAATATCTGTATTTATTAAGATCCACGTAGCCAGACAGAGTAATATAAGTAATGTTTATCTTACCATCCATGACTGTACTTAAACTAACTTTTAAAATGTAGTCACTGAGTAACTGTAACAGCGGTACATGTAAATGGAGCACACAATATGTGGAGTGAGTCTGTGGCAGCTATTTTTATTAGACTGCTTTCTCCTCCAAGGATATAATCTCTGAAGTCCTTCCACACTGATTTCCATCCATGGCATCCCTGGACATGTCCTCAGACTGTGCTCTGGGGAGCTGGCAGGAGTGCTGACGGACATCTTCATCCTGCCCCTGGCCCACACTGTGATTCCGACCTGCTTCAGGTCCACCTCCATCATCCCAATCCTAAGAACTCTAACCCATCCAGACTCAATGGCTACCATCCGGTGGCCCTTACATCCATCATCACAAAGTGCTTTTAGCAGCTGTTAGATCACCTCAGATCCTGTCTCCCCCACACTGGACCCCACCCATTTGCATACTGACAGAACAGGAGCACAGAGGATGCAGTCTCTATACTGCTGCACCTTTCAAGGTTGGAAAGTAAGAATACATAGGCCCGAATGCTGTTTATAGATTTTAGTTCAGCATTTAACACTGTCATCCTATCAAAATTGATTACCAAACTCACAGACTTCAGCATGATTCCACTCATGTGGAACTGGTTGCTCAACTTCCTGACCAGCCAGCCCCAACATGTCTGACTGGACAACAACTTCTCATCCACCATCACCATAAACATTGGAGTGCCACAAGGCTGCATAATGAATTGTTGTCACTAAATTTCAGGCCCGGTTTTTAAAATATCAAATCCAATGACCTTTCTCACCAGTGCTCACATGATAGATCTGAGAAGACCCCAATGGTCATCATCCCACCATCCTGTGTTAGTGGAAGGATTGGTTCACTGATTTGGGAAATTAAAAACATTGCCTTAAGCCTTAAGGTATGTCCACATCTAACTAGAATTTCACAACTGGAGGGAAGAATTTGTATGTTATCTCTATGTACTGGGCAAGTCTGGAGCAAAGTGAAACAGCAGTTTAGCATGGTGAATGGAACAATTTCGGGGAATTTCACCAAATTTGATTGTTGCGTCACCTATGAATTAAGCTCTGCTGATCGTTATCCTCTTCTGTCTTCTTCCATCTAAAGCAGTTACCTTCTAGAGGTTAAACCCAGTCATAGACTCTCCTAGCATGGTATACCGGGTGGGCTTCTCTGATGTACCTCTGTGCTTCTCCCGGCCAGCTGGGAGTTGGACAGGGGTACTGGTTCTTTCTCTCTCCCGGTGTTAAAACAGCACTGCCAGTTACTTCGTAAATCCATATCTGTAATGTTGAGGGGAAACAAATAACCAGCATACTTCTTGATTTTGGAACCTTCTGCCTGTCAGGCAAATTTGCCGCCCAGGCAAATTGCTTTCAGTGGCCAGGTGAATTTCAAGGCAAGCAAAAGCAGGCAAAACTGGCAAAGTTTTCACAGGTTGTCCATTTGATGTGAACGCACGTTTACAGAAAGAAACAGATCCTAAATAGTTCCGAAATAGTCCTCCTGATAAAATATATGTTGCCTCCTAATTCCATGGTTCAGCCAAGTTTTAAGGTCACACTGGTACCTGTGGCACTAATTCACCACAGTTTATTTATATAATCTCAAGGCACTGTACAACTCGATCATACGGTCAGATGGGCCTTCTATCGAACGACAAACAGCTGATTGCATTGACTCATTGATGAAGAGAGCAAATACATTTAGTCACAGTAAGATAAACAGGAAAGGCTCCAAAATCTATTCTATTCCTATCCCTAAGGGAGAGTTTGTAGATAAATAATTTGTTTCTTTGATTTTTTTAAAACCTTGTTCACACTAAAACTGTGTTTATAGTTTAGTTAAGAAAAAGCTAACCAGATAGACCACATGATACACTATTCTACCACATCTGAGCTTTTATTTATAAGGCTTAAACAAGCTTTATTTCATTAAGGGTTTAAACACTACTATAAAATTAACATTCATGTGTTTTTCTCATATGCTCATCACATTTTGATTACTGAATTATAACCAAATGTCAAATGTTGGGAGTCCTCATGTCTGGTAATGTCTAGCTCATTCAAAGAAGGTAAAGAAACAATTAACTAAAAGTTATTGTTTCCTGATTGAGAAAACCATCTAATAAAACATCACTTGGTCAAATAATAATTGATTCATGTCTTGGATTTTCATTGTTAATTGGTTTGAAAACTTTCAAATTGCTCTAAATTAGAAGTTAATTTGATCAGATCCCAAGTTCATCATGATAAACGTTTGGTTCTGAAACACAAAATCCATGCTAAACTCTGATATCTTTGCATTCATTCTTATTCTACATATGAGTTATCTGTTTGACAATGATTTGAGCTTCATCTGCACTTTCATTTGTTATTCTAAAATACAGCCAGTAAGGCGTATATTCACAAATAATATATTACAGACCTTTGCCTTAGTGCTGTAGCTTAACAAATTATTTCAAGTTTTGCTGGATATTGTATCTATATCACCGTTTGTTGAGTTTTTGTAATATATATAATCTTGAAAAGAATGAGATCGCAACACCACATCTAGAAAACAAGGGTTATGGTATGGTAGGTAGAACTGTCACAAAAACAACAGGTAGTTACTTTGGATAAATCCTTAATTCTAGCAAATATAATACAGCTTTTAAACTCCCTCCTTTAATCTTTTACATCCAAATAAAATGTAGCATTTAAGTTCCCAATAACTTTTTGAAAACATAAAGTTTGTTTTTGTTTTCCATATTACTACTACTATATTACAATTATGAAAATAACTGCACTTAAAGGGGAGCGCTGTTTTTTTTTTTTTTGGCCCTTAATTTTAGGTTATTACATCATGTTCTACTCAACCATATGAGTTTTGTGTCATTTGGAGCTGTTCTGAAGATATTCCGTTAGGTTATATCCAAGGCATACACCCTCTGCTTTGTTTTAAAAATATATAAATCTAAATAATATCACCGTGGATGTCTGGGGGACAGTGATTCGCCTACATGTTATGAATGCTGGCATACCATAAATGATAAATTATGAACAGTTTAGTTTGTGCCTTCAACTCGTTGCCCATAGGAAGACGTTACTTGGTTATGACCTAACGGAATATCTTTAGAACAGCTCCAAATGACACAAAACTCATATGGGTGAGTAGAAGATAATGTAATAACATAAAATCAAGGGCCCAATGTAAAAACACTGGCGTTATCCTTTTTACGCTTTAAAGGAAAAGTACCGTCAGCATGGAATAATTAATGGAACATTATCTATATCTAAAACTAATACGTTTGCTGTGATTTAATTAATTTAGAGTTAAACAGTAAAAAAAAATTAAAGTAAGATTTTTTGTCACGATCTCTGATTCTGAGAGCGGCCATTTTTGCCCCTTAGTAACACCTCACTCCTGACATCTTCCAGGAGTGACATCACGGTGCGGTAAGCCGAGCTCCATTTTCCCCGCTTTACAAGCAAAATCAATGGGAACCACTAGACAAATCTGCAATCAACAAAAAATATTTAAGATTTCCAGAGGAATTTAACATTGAAATTTGTGAGAGCTATAGTTAAAGTGACAATGCCCATGTGCATGGCAGTTGGATGTGGTAATACATCGGGTAAAAGTGAAAAAAAATTTCCACCTTTCCGAGTCATGATCCACCATGGGTTCATCGTTTGATTGCCAACTTCAAGAGGGAGGATTTGCCATTGAACATTTGGCCAGACAAAAAACACATAATATCTAGCAAATATTTCGAAGAAGAATGTTTTCAAGATGACTTGGATAATAGTGCGTTCCGACACACACCAGATACAGCTCTGGCACAAACATGGATGTCTCCAGTAAAGCACATGCAAATGAAAATTACTCTTAATAAAAAAGACTTATCATTAATTGAACAGTATGTCATAATTTTATATTTAAATTACTTTCAGAAGTTTGAATTCTGAATATCACCAAACTTTTCCTTTAATTGTTAAACACTTATACAGTAAAAAATAATAAATGTGTCCCCCACTCTGTACCACAATAACCACTTTAATTTCAAGTAAGATTGTATCAAACCACACTAAACCAGGAAAATGAGTTGTTATACAAATTAAAAACTTTAATTATGTTTTTGTTAAAAGAAGTGTTTTTAAATGTTTAGAAATTTCTTTCATTTTCAGTCCATATATAATTGGATTGAACAAAGGGTGATACAGAACTATTTGCAGAGTCATTATTAATCTAGCAGGTTTTGGAAAATTGGACTCCATTCTTGCTATAGTTACATCATACACAGCCAAATAGGAGAAGCTGATTAAAATGATCAGGTGGGGTACGCACGTCTCAGCAGCCTTTCTCCTAAATGACTTACAACTCCGATAAGATATCACAAATATCTTTGTATAAGTAAAAAACGTAAAAAGCATAGGAAGTATGACAAGATCAATTAAGGCAACAACCCCTAAAACAGTAAGTGATTTTGGTTTTAGACACTGAAGTTTAAAAATTGCATTATTGCAAAATATTCCACTTAAATTGAAGTGACATATTTTAGTGTAGGCAATCAATATTGCCTCTGGTGCAATGTGACAAGCAGGTACAATCCAAGCCAGAACCAGGAGAACTTTAACAGTTGATTTTCTCATTATGGCTGAATATCTCAGAGGTTTACAGATTGATACATATCTGTCAAATGCCATCACTGCTAACAACCAGAACTCTGTGCCCCCAACAGAATAAAACACAAACAACTGTAAAAGACAACTTGAGATTGAGATTATTGGTTCTTCAGATAAAAAGTCAATCAAAAGTTTTGGGTAAACAGTTGTGCTGTAGAGAACACAGTTAGTTAACAAAGCTGCAATAAAAATGTACATCGGCTCATGGAGGTTTTCGTGACTCCAGATAAGATATACAATAGTAGCATTGCTGCATATGATCAAAACATACACTGTAAACAAAACAGAAAAATAAAGGTATTTGTATTTATTCAGCTCTATGTATCCAGTCCAAGTTATGTGGGTAAAATTTAACTCATCCATAAATATATATATTTAAATAGACTAGTCCTGTTGTTAATACGATACAATGACTCTTTTCGAAGTAGCAAGAAGTCTGTTCTCTTAATAACCTTAATTCAAATGAAATGTTTTGTGAGTGGATATCTTTTTTTATTGCTTCACCCCTCCCAGGATCTGAACGCTGGGGACTTGCTACACTACACTTTACATTAGTGTATCATGATATGATATTTCAAGCTCACCATATTAATCAGATTTGTATGGAGTGTAATTTGCTTCATTATTTTTGCAAGCAAAGATGATTTTTTTCTAAATCCAAATGAAAAAAAACACGTTTTGCAAATTGAAACATGACAAAATCCCATCTCATCCTTGTGTCATTTCATTTATTATGGTGTTCAACCATGGTTTTAACCTTCTTAGTACATAGTATCTTATTTTAGTTGTGTTTCATTGGTTTTAGTCAAGATGTTTTAAATGAAATATGTTTGACTATAAGCTGAATATATTTTTTTAATAAACTCTTATATTTTTAATGGAAGTTGTGGTGAATTTATTCTATATCAAATAGGCAGAGTTTTCTGTTTGATAATGATTTGAGCTTTATCCACACTTTTGTTTGTTGTTCTAACATATAGCCAATAGGGCGTGTGTTCACAAAAAATATATGCTAGTCCGAATATCATCTGTTTAAATAACACATTTACCACCTATACTGGGGTGGGCATTAAATCTATTAGAATTCCACAACATTATGCTGATAAAAAAAACAATATGTGAAGAATAATACAGACCTTTGCCTTAAAAAATTATTTCAAGTTTTGTGGGATATGTTATATATGTCAGTTTTTGTTGAGTTTTTGTGATATATAATCTTGCCTTATTGACAGTGGTGTCAAAAGTACAAACATTTGTTACTTAAGTAGAAGTATAGATACTGCAGATTAAAAACACTCTGGTAAAAGTTGAAGTATCAACTTGACCTCTTTTACTCAAGTAAAAGTGAACAAGTATGTGCTCCAAAAACTACTTAAAGTATGAAAGTATAAAGTAACCTAAAAAAAAAATAGCCAGATGCCACTATATGAATTGAAAGCTCAATTTTACGTCTATGTTGTGATTTTATGTTAAATTCTATTCCCAGCCCGCTGGGAATTTATGTTTCTGATACTCTAAGATGTTTATTGCCCTCCCCTGTAGGGGTGGTAAAATATCTTATTTAATCAGATATTATTTTAGCTGTTATATACTGTTTATGACACACACAGTCCTACTAACTGTGTGTTAGAACAATAGATGAAAGAGTAATTTGAGCACCAATCATGGTCAAACAGTTATTTCTGCACATACATGGAATAAATTCTTACCACAACTTCTGTTCAAAAACATATGAGTTTATTAACAAAAATCATTCAGCTCCAAGTCAAACATACATTCAGTTTAACACTCTCAACTAAGACTAGTAAAACTCAACTAAACTAAACTAACTACTATGTACAAAGAGGAAAGGTGTCATGTTTGGCTTAAGGTTCCTAACCCACATGTTGAGAACACATGGAAGTTTAGGAGAAAGAGTTTCAAAGGTTTATTAGGTGATGTTTTTGCACAGAGAATAAACAGATCCAGGGGGTTAATCAGAGCCGGGACTGGTCACGAGTGGGTTCACTGCAGAGGGGGACAGAGAAGTTAGCAGATGTCCAGATAATTAGCAGGATGTGAGTGAGCAGGACTGTACCTGTTCTGGAGTTAGAGCTTAGCTGCTTACCGGGGGGCTTAACCTTGAGGGTCCAGAGGCTGTCGGCAGGCTGAGGGCTTGGCGGAGGCAGAGCTTGGTTTGAGTGTTTGCAGATAACTGGTTTTGAGTTTCCCTTCCAGATTCTTCAGAGAGCGGGCAGGCAGGTCTTTGGCAGGAAAGATTCTCCAGGGTTCTTCAGAGATCAGACAGGCAGATTTCCAACAGAGAAACTCTTCAGGGTTTTCAGGTTTTCAGGCAGGTTCAACCTGGGGAAGCAGAAAGGAGAAAGAGTCAGAGATTCAGACAGGCAGGTTGGCTCAGGCTTGCTAACCGTAACTGGCAAACACTCTGGCACTGGAGAGACGTCCTCTGCCTCCTTAAAGTACAGATCCCCTGATGAGCAGATGAACCACAGGTGGTAGCAATCAGGCTCCGCTCCAGGAGATCAAGCACGCCCTCTGGTGTGAGAAAGTGGACAGACCTCCAGATCCCAACAGAAGGGGAAAACGGTTGAAAACATATTACAGTTTAAGATGGATCTTGTGTTTAAAAACCAAAGTTTATCTGGAAGAATTTGGGATATGATCAAATTAGCTTTTTCACTCATTTTAAAGAAATTGGAATGTTTTCAGACCAATTCACAATGCAAATCCATGAGGTGAATAAAACATTGTTTGGCCAAATAATGTTTTTATTAAATGATTTGCTTAATCAAGAACCAATAACCTTTAGTTAAATGATTCTTTACCCTCTTTAGCTAGCAGCAGCGCAATAGACATCAGGATTCCACTCAAATGACTCTTGGTCATACTTTGGTAATGGAAATGTAACGAGCATTTGAGGAACACATGAACACTAATGTTATATCAGTGTTTAAATCCTTAGTGAATAAAGCTTGTCTAAGCTTAAGCAACAGATATTCCTGTAGCATAGCGTAGCATGCAATCCATTCTTTAGCATCAATTAGCGTTGTCTTTACTCAGCAGTAAACACACGATATGATTAGCATCATCAAAAGATACATTGCTTGTTCTGTCCCTAATCATGCCAGACCTGCAAACCTTTTCCATGTCCATTTGGAAAGCTTGAGTTTCATCCAGTTTTGCAGCTCTGCAGTCAGGGGTTCCTTTGTCTCAGTCTCACAGCAGGGGTCCTCTCAGTCTCACACCCCCAGGGCATGGTCCTCATCCAGTTTGGCTCTGTAAGTTCTGAAACTCAAGAGAAATGTGTTGCAAAAGGTCTGTTTGCAGCAGCTTGCTTCTGTAAGGTTCTGACGCCTATCCTTGATGGTTCTGGAGATCTGGTTCCCCTTGGGGTCTGCATCTTGCATTTGCCTGCGGCAGACCCCATCTCCCTGGGCAAGGGAGAGTGTTGGGATTACTCAGGCTGGCCCACCAGAGGGCGAGAGAGGTTCCTCTTCTGTTTTTATGTTTTCTCACTTAGTACTGGAGTTACTGTTGGGATCTGGAGCTTTACCACCTTCCTCCAGCAGAGTGCGCCATGGGTCTCCTGGAGCTGGAATCTTCCAGCACACCTGAGACGCATCTACTCATCAGGAGACCTTCCCTTTATAAACACCTGCCAGACCTTGCTTCCGCGCCGCAGTGTTGATCTTAGTTTGGTTAGCAACCTGAGCCTCTGTAACTGAAAGAATCTTAGTTGTCTCTAGTGAGAGATCAGATTCTAACTCTCCTTTGTTTGTGCCTCACAGGAAACCTGTTGCTAGTCTGAAGCTCTGGGTGAGCTGCCTCACTGGAACCCTGTCTCCGGCCTGAAGCTCTGGGTGAGCTGCCTCACAGGAAACCAGTCTGAAGCTCTGGGTGAGCTTAACCTGCCAATCAGCCCTGGTGAGCCAACCTGAAGATTCCTATGTGGAGTTTACCTGTGGATTCCTAAGTGGAGTCAACCTGAAGATTTCCTATGTGGGTATCCCCTGCTGTTCTCTGTGAAGAGCTGGTAGCTCAGATCAAGGCCAGCCATGTTAAGTCTGAAGCTAGACGCTTTAGCTCCTTCTGAACTCTGCTAACCAACAGTCTCTGGTCCCTGTCAAGACTTCAGTAAACCAGCCTGAACCAGTTCCAGATCCAGTTCATAATCGTGTGTTTTTGTGAAACCTCAAACTCTGTTGAACTTTTATCCAGCCTCCGTTGTGTTCTGCATATGGGCTTGACTCTTTGACCCATCATGACAGAGAGGAGCAAGGAAAGCAGGAGCCCAAGAGTGAGGAGGCAAAAGAGAGCTGGAGCAGAAGAGAAAGAGTCTTGTGTGCTCTGTGGTTTTGTTCTGTCCTCACAGAGGGGGGATGGTGGTTGATCACACCTCTGTGACTTCCATGTGACTGCTTTGGCTGAAAAAGGGGGGGCTGCAGAAGTCCCCCAGCTGTTATTCACCAAAGCTGCGTTTTCTCCTCAGATCATCTCATCTCATATCAAGATGAAATATGGATACTGCTTCCCAATGTCCAAAAAGTATGATCATGGCATATGGCACAACAACTATTTCGAAAAATTCTTTTGAGATAGGGCAAAGGATGAGGGAGTTCTTGTTGGTCTCCATCTCCCGATACGCCTCACTCTGTGTCCGGGACCTTTGAGACATTTCAAAATCTTTTCTGAATCCAACATTGTAGCATGACATAGACAATTCACGCTTTACAGTTAGAAGAACACCTGCTTGCTTCTGATGATTTCCTTTAGCTAACCAATGAGTGTTTTGTGTTATATGACTCATCCAATTACACTAGTTTTCACTAGATGTGGATGGAGCCAATGATCCGCATTGGATGACCCATATGACGTGAAATAAATATATTTATAAACATTAAAACCAGGGGTAACCAATTAAAAATCAGTGGGGTCCGAATAAAGAAAATAATCAACTAGTAAAGGCCTGGAGACATTTTTAATGATCTGTTACTTTAAACAGAATTTAACACTGAAATAAAATTTGGTATTTATGCATTCATGCTATACATTGAATTTTGAAACAAAACAAAAAATAGAAATTTTCAAACATTGCATCCCGTGCTATCTCAGAGGAGGTGACACTATGACTGTATTCCTGTGTATCCATCACCAGATAAAGGACAGGACAAGATCAAATTAAGGCAACAACCCCTAAAAACAGTAAGTGATTTTGGTTTTAGACACTGAAGTTTAAAAATACAAAAGACTACTTAAATAAATATATTTTAGTGAAAATTCATTACCAAAATGTGACAAGCAGGTACAATCCAAGCCAGAAACTAGATAAACTCAACAGTTGATTTTTTCATTGCGCTTAAATATCTCTACAGGTTTACAGATTGATACATCTGCCAAATGCCATCACTAACAACCAGAACTTCAGCCCCAATAGAATAAAACACAAACACCAAAAGACAATCCTGAGATTGAGATTATTGGTTCTGTGATAAAAAGTCAATCAAAAAGTCGCAAAACAGTTGTGCGCTGTAGAGAACACAGTTAGTTAACAAAGCTGCAATAAAATGTACATCGGCTCATGGAGGTTTCGTGATCTAGATAAGATATATACAATAGTAGCATTGCTGCATATGATCAAAACATACACTGTAAACAAAAACAGAAAAATAAAGGTACGGTATTTATTCAGCTCTATGTATCCAGTCCAAGTTATGTGGGTAAATTTACCCGGCCCATAAAATATATATATTTAAATAGATTCAGTCCTGTTGTTAATACGATACAATGACTTTTTCAAGTAGCAAGAAGTCTGTTCTCTTAATAACCTTAATTCAAAATGAAATGTTTTGTGAGTGGATATCTTTTATTGCTTCACCCTCCCAGATCTGAACGGGCTGGGGACTTGCTATGCTACACTTTTACATTAGTGTATCATGATATGATATTTCAAGCTCACCATATTAATCAGATTTGTATGGAGTGTAATTTGTTTATTATTTTGCAAGCAAAGATGATTTTTTTCTAAATCCAAATGAAAAACACGCTTTTGTAAATTGAAAACATGACAAAATCCCATCTCATCCTTGTGTGTCATTTCTCCATTTGATGTGGTGTTCAACCATGGTTTTAACCCCTAGTACATAGTACCTATTTTAGTTAGGTTTCGCTCTTTTAGTCATACGTTTCAAATGAAATATGTTTTGACTATAAGCTGAATATATTTTTTTAATAAACTCTTATATTTTTAATGGAAGTTGTGGAATTTATTCTATATCAAATAGGCAGAGTTTTCTGTTTGATAATGATTTGAGCTTTATCCACTTTTTGTTTGTTGTTCTAACATATAGCCAATAGGGCGGTGTTCACAAAAAATATATGCTAGTCCTAATATCATCTGCTTAAATAACACATTTGACACCATACTGGGGTGGGTATTAAATTCATATTAGAATTCCACAACATTATGCTGATAAAAACAATATGTGAAGAATAATACAGACCTTTTGCCTTAAAAAAATTATTTTTCAAGTTTTAGGATATTATATATACCGTTTTGTTGAGTTTTGTGATATATATAATCTTGCCTTATTGACAGTGGTGTCAAAAGTACAAACATTTGTTACTTAAGTGAAGTATAGATACTGCAGATTAAAAACATATCTGGTAAAAGTTGCATATCAACCTTTGACCTCTTTTACTCAAGTAAAAGTGAACAAGTATGCTCCAAAAACTTCTTAAAGTATGAAAGTATAAAGTAACCGAAAAAAATAGCCAGATGCCACTATATAGATGAAAGCTCAATTTACGTCTATGTTGTGATTTTATGTTAAATTCTATTCCCAGCCCGCTGGGAATTTATGTTTCTGGATACTCTAAGATGTTTATTGCCCCTCCCCTGTAGGGGTGGTAAAATATCTTATTTAATCAGATATTTTTTTAGCTGTTATATACTGTTTATGACACACAGTCCTACTAACTGTGTGTTAGAAACAATAGATGCAGAGTAATTTGAGCAACAATCATGTCACAGTTATTTCCTCTACATACATGGAATAAATCTCTTACCACAACTTCTGTTCAAAAACATAAGGATTTTATTAACAAAATCCTTCAGCTCCAAGTCAAAACATATTTCAGTTTCTAACACTCTCAACTAAGACTAGTAAAACTCAGCTAAACTAAACTAGCTACTATGTACAAAGAGAAGGTGTCATGTTTGGCTTAAGGTTCCTAACCCACATGGCAAGAACACATGGAAACAGGAGAAAAAGTTCAAAGGTTTATTAGGTGATGTTTCTGCACAGAGGAATAAGCAGATCAGGGGGTTATCTGAGGCGGGACTGGTCGCTGGCGGGTTCACTGCAGGGGACGAGAAGTTGGCAGATGTCAGATAATTGGCAGGATGTGGTGAGGCAGGACTGTACCTGTTCTGCAGGTTGGAAGCAGGCTGGGCGACCTTGAGGGTCAGAGGCTGTGGCAGGCTGAGGGAGCTTGAGGAGGCAGAGCTTTGGTTTGGTGTTTGCAGATAACTGGTTTTGAGTTTCCCTTCCAGATTCTTCAGAGGCGGGCAGGCAGGTCTTTGGCAGGAAAGATTCTCCAGGGGTCTTCAGAGATCAGACAGGCAGATTCAGAGAACAGAAACTCTTCTGGGTTTCTAGTCTCTTCCAGGCAGGTTCAACCTGGGGAAGCAGGGAGGAGTCAGAAAGAAGTTCAGACGGGCAGGTTGCAGCTCCAGGCTTGCTAACCCCGTGGCAACACAGCAGAAACACTCTGGCACTGGAGAGAAGTCCTCTGCCTAAATACAGATCTCCTGATGAGCAGATGAGCGACAGGTGGTAGCAATCGCTCCGGCTCCAGGAGATCCAGAAGTCGCCCTCTGGTGGAGAGTGGACGGAGCCTCCAGATCCCAGCCCAGCAGAAGGGGAAGCGGTTGAAAACATATTGGTTAAGATGGATCGTCTTGTGTTTAAGAACTTCAAAGTTTATCTGGAAAGAATTTGGGATATGATCAAATTAGCTTTTCACTCATTTTAAAAGAAATTGGAATGTTTTCAGACGAATTCACAATCCATGAGGTGAATAAAACATTGTTTGGCCAAATAATGTTTTATTAATGATTCTTTTGTCAGAACAATAACCTTTAGTTAAATGATTCATTACCCTCTTTAGCTAGCAGCGAATAGACATCAGGATTCCACTAAATGACTCTTGGTCATACTTGGTAATGGAAATGTAACGAGCATTTGAGGAACACATGAACACTAATGTTATATCAGTGTTTAAATCCTTAGTGAATAAAGCTTGTCTAAGCTT
>JAGKQL010000049.1:6686274-6710183 GCA_018398635.1 Cyprinodon brontotheroides | reverse complement strand
AACAACCAGAACTCTGTGCCCCCAACAGAATAAAACATAAAAAAAAACTGTAAAACATTTCAACTTGAGAATGAGATTATTGGTTCTTTCCAGATAAAAAATAGTCCAAAAGCTTTGGGTAAACGGTTGTGCTGTAGAGAACACAGTTAGTTAACAAAGCTGTGAATAAAATGTACATCGCTCATGGAGGTTTTTGTGAATCCAGATAAGATATACAATAGTAGTATTTCATGTATATGATCAAAACATACCGTAAACAAACAGTAAAGCAGCAGCTGTATTTATTCATCTCTACGTATCCAGTCAAAGTTATGTGGGTAAATTTAACTCATCCAGTAAAAATATGTATCTAAACTAGACCAATTTTTTTATACGACCCAATTAATCTTTTCGCAGCAGCAAGAAATCTGTTCTCTTCACAGCCTATACTGACATGAAATATTTTGCCAGTGAATATCTTTTTTATTGCTTCACACCTCCCACGATCTGGACGCTAGGGACCTGCTACACTACACTTCACAACAGTGTATTATGATTTGATATTTCAAGCTCACCATGTTAATCCGATCTGTATGCGTTTATAAATCAATAGTTATAAAAACACATTTTATAAATTGAGATTGAAAATAACGTAAAAAGCCATCCAGCAATGAAATCAGGAAAAATGTTACAAAAAAAAGTTTTAGTATAATTTCTTTTCTAAGTTCTTTTAGCGAGACTGATGCTGCTACTTCCATACTGGTGGGTTAATCAGAAGCAGTTGTGTACGGCCCCCACGGTTCCAGTGCACGCAGTCAGTGGCCCCAAGGTTCCCTGTGCACGCCAGTCGGCGGCCCCCTTCAAGGTTTGCAGTGCCGCAGTCAGCATTTTCTGCTGCTTTTGCTGCAGAGACGCTGTTCACCAAGTTCCTGCTGCATAGACGCCATCCTCACTAGTCGTCCCCGCCAGAGGCCCCCCCACCATTGCCTCCAGCCTCCGGCCGGCCTTCAGAGGCCCTCCCAGAGGCCATCCATCATCTCCGGCCTTGATAGCGCCCTCAAAGACTCTCTGTTTTCTGTCTCAGCTCCGCAATGCGCCGCCTCCAGACTTTGCTTGTCCTCGCCCACCTTTGGTGGGTTGTTTCCCTGCAGCCGCACCTGTTTTGCCTCTGTTTCAGCCCCTGGTTCCCCCTCCACCCAAGCAGGGTGGGTTGCTTTGTGTTTTAGACCTTGTTTTTGTTTTGTGCCCTCCTTCCTGGTCCCCCCTCCGTCATCCTCGGTGGGTTGTTTTTATTTTTAGACATTTATGGGCGTCTGCGATCCGCCCTTAAGTTGGGGGTACTGCCACTGGTTTGGTTCTGTTTAAGTTTTCCTTTGAGTTTTCAGTTTCACTTTGATCCATGTTATTCTTTGTTTTCTAGATTTATTGGTTTAATTCCTATTTTGTGGTGTTTTCTGGATGTATTTGAGTTCTTAGGCATAGGTGGATCTACTGGTGCCACCCCTGCTGCCACCCCAGTTGGCGGTAGGGGTGGCGAGGCTTATAAATTATGGATCATTTGAGAATTATGACCGCTAATTTCCAATGTCGGACTGCAGTGAATGCAGCACGAGATGACGCGAGAGCGACTCTAGACTGATTGTTTTGAAAACCGAATGGGGCAAAGCGAGGGAGCCAGGGGTCATGGGGAGAGGAGAAACGGGATGAAACAGGTAAAAACTGATTAACTATCTATAGAGAAATTAAATCATAATGAAAGCTCAATGTTGCTAGCATAGCTGCAATGTTGAATTTGAGATGATAAAAATCAGGTTGCAGAACGTTATTTCTCTATCTATGATGTTAGTTAGGCCTGATGTCTCAGGCTCATAAAGACATATTTACGGTCAACTATGACAGAAAAGAGACGATCAAGTTTGGTTGAACTCAAATCAAAACGCACAAAGGCATTGGATCTAAATAAATTAGTGAAGCGTTTTACTGAGCAACATGGAAATCACCGCATTCAGCTGTTATAGTCATGGTAATTTTATGTTATGCTCTCTGGTGAGCCTTTACAGAGATTTTACAATTTTGTTTTGGCACCTGAGAAAATCTGATATTTCCTTTAATAAAACCAAAAGTGTTAAAAGTTAAAATGTGATACTGGTGTGAATCCTGCTTAATATGAAGCAGTGTTGTTGTTTTTTTTGCACATATAAATGAAATCATCCAGAAATGACCGCATGAACCCACCACAAGCAAAACTACTTTTATAAGTTGCTTCTTTTTTCAGATTTGTGGAGATTTTTGATGTTAACATACGTAGAACCAGCCTTTTTGTTGATACAGTTGATATGGCAGTATGGGAGGACCAACTCTGCCATATATTTAAAAATAAATACAATAAATAAATAAATGCTTAATAAAATAAATGCTACTGTACACGATTAATTCAAGGTTACCAAAAAATACAAAACAACAAATAAAATGTAAACAGAAATTAAATTATATACAGCTAGTCATAAAGGTATATATCTCTTTTAATTGGCTTCTTTATTTATTTGCCTTTTTAATATTTACCTTATTTATTTTTTTGTCATTTATTATCTTCAACTTCATTTTTAATTACTTATATTTTTTAAGTATTTATTTGTGTGCATGTTATCATATTTTTGTCTGTTTTATTCTTCCTTTGTATTTTTTACTCTAGTTATTTCCTGCTATTTCTTTCTGCCTGCCCTTTTAACATTTCTGCCTTTGCCTGCCATTATAATATAATTTCTAATTACATTTATTTGTTGATTTATTTTGGTGGCAATTAATTGTATGCTTATTTATTTAGTGAGCATTAATTTTTATTTCTGTATTTATTTTAAATATGGCAGAGTTGGTCCTCCAACAACCAGTCTATCTACAACATATTTACATGCATGAAATGTCCCTTTCATGTTGCCTTAACTGCTGTATGACAAGTTACTGAGGAACAAATGGGGTGTAAATGTGTGTTCAGAGTAAACATTACATAGATGTCCAGTACCTTGTTCAGGTGCCTTGACCCTTTTATTTCTAGTGGGGTTTTGCTACTCACTTTAGTCAGCTCAGTCCATAGATCTCTGATGGGTAATTTTTTCTTTCTATACCCAGAGATTTCTTCTTGTGCAAATACTGCAAAGCTGCCTCTCTGACAGTCAATCTCACACATCTGCGACTCAGCACCTGTGTCTTACCTTAATACCTTTCCTGTCATAAGGCCCCTCTAGAAGTAGTGTTATCATTCTTCTATCTCCTATTAAGTGAGATCACATGAACTGTTTCACATGAAACACTAGTACTGTACATACTATTCTCACCAAACTGTGATAACTGTGATTAAATTCAGTGTAAACAAATGCCATATGTTGCCACCCCTAAAAAATTCCTGCCCCCCTCTTGCCACCCCATAAATATTTTTCTAGATCCGCCCCTGTTCTTAGGTATTTATCTATTGCCCTCTGCTGTTGGTCTCCTTTTCGCCGAGCTCCTCTCTAGAATCCCAATCAGGTCATTAGCACTGTCTTTGTAACTTGGTTTTTGGATCTTTGCCACAGTTTATTCATTAAATCTTCAAGACTCACCTCTGCCTCTTCACCTTTGCATTTGGGTCCTCAAAACCTCAACCCAACCCTGACAGTTTCTTTGTCTTATTGTCAGCTTTTCTAATTCTCTATGAATATGTATATAGTTAGCAGTGTTGGGCAAGTTACTTTGAAAAAGTAATTAGTTATAGATATTAGTTACTTCTCCCAAAAAGTAACTCAGTTACTAACTGAGTTACTCCACAATAAAACTAACTAGTTACTAGTAGAAGTAACTATTGCGTTACTTTTGCGTTTCTCACCACCTGGCCCCCTCCTTCGCACCTACTGTTTCAAAAGCCAGCTGAATAGACGATGACAAAGTACCTGCAGAGAGTTTTGCATTTATTGCAACTCAATGTCAATGCCATCGGGGGGGAACGCTATCTGAAGGGCCTATAAACCCCCTCAGATAGTGTTTCCCCTGCTTCTTAACCCCGTCAGATAGCGTTCCCCCTGCTTAACATGGGGAACCATATCTACGATGGGCTTCAAGCCGTCAGACGGAACTTCCCCTGCTTAACGGAACCGCTATCTGATAGACTTCTAAACCAGATCAGACAGGCGTTTCCCCTGCTTAACATGGGGACCCATATCTGATAGGCTTCTAAACGACCCCACCTACAACTGGCCGGGTAATCTCACTTTATGCATCTATTGATCTCACATCACTCCCCCTCTCTAGGCCACGGAATTCCCCATCATGAAAAAAGGTTCATTGCAGAGCCTGAGTAGCGTGCAGTAGCGGGTGTGAGCAGTAGTAGCATAGTTATAGTTTACAGTCAAAGTAATTGGTTATATTGCACAAGTTACTAAAAAGAGGTACTTGGTTAGTAACGATTACTTTCAATGCCTTTACTCCCATCACTGATAGTTGGTCATAAGTCTATAGAAATAAATGAATCGACTTCTGAAAGATGGTGAGGTCAAAGATAAGTTTAATAAATTTCTCAATATGACTAATGAAGTACAATCAAAATTATCCATACTGGCAAAAACTGTCATAGGTTTTAAGGTATTTAGAGAGGATCCCTATTATGGAATTTATGTCCGGCCTTGTCAATATTCTCTGTACTTCTTACCATAAAGTTGATTCTATATTATTATTATATAAAGCTTCATGTAATCTTCAAGATATAAGTTTGTGAGGCACTACTGAGTACTAGCCTCAGGAATCGATTGGTACAACAAGCTAGAAAGCCAGTGGTTAACTTACACAATGATGATTCTGTTGTTTTTTTTTTAGATAGCCCGGTTTGCCCACATTTCAGTTTGTGCTTTAGCTGCTGTTATAAGCAGTGTTACTTATGAAATAAGTCAATAATACATTAAATCAATTACTGATATGTTAAATTTTTTTTTCTTCAACAGTTAAAAGTGTAAATAGTTGGAGTTGTTTTTTCACAACGACACTGTAAACAATGGTCTAACATGACATTAAAATAATCTTCACTGTTATATTGTCTTGGCTCATATACTTGGTTCTCTAAAGCTCTTTGTTACAGTGAGGAAATAAACTACTTATGATTCTCAGCAGCAGGCCGATGTGAGTGAATGGGTTGGTCAGTTGGAGTAGCCAGGACTACAAGGTAAACCTCATATCTAAAGCAGAGAAAGAAAATGTTTTTAGTCAAACTGTTATTTATTAAAGTCAGTCCACATGACAAAGAAATAAAGCCTTATATAACATGATTTAAATTTATAATCTTGATCTTTCCTAATACTGACTGGTTCTTCAACTTCGTTGTCTCACAGCTATTTTCAGTACCCTTTTAGCAACATATTTTTAAGGAAAGTGTCTCTCCTTCCGTGTTCATGGGCAGCAGAAGTGTCCAGGCTTAGGCCACTCCTCTCATGGTAAAAAAAATAAAAAATAAAAGTTGGTTATTCCTATTTTGTTTAATGCAACAAAATAATTTATTGCTAATGGCAAAAAAAAACAATTACCTAAATATACACAGACAATCTAAGTGTGCAAGAGCTGCACAAACTTTAACACAATCCGTTTTGAGTTTAACACAGAAGCTTAAAATTCATGTAATGAGTGGAAAAAAATATGACATTGTGGAGACCTGTCAAAATGATGTGAGTCAATAATTACCATAATTAAAGCTGAAATTGGGCCAACAACAATTGTATGACTTGTTATTGTTTTTTTTTTCTTAGGGGAAATATAAAGAACTTTGGTAGAAATCAAAGCTGGCAGAAAGATACAAGGTGAAAAACAGAAAAGCCTCAAAATTATCACTGCAAAACAAGAAGGTTTTGGTACTAACAAGAGCAATTATTCAGTATAAAGCACAGTTATGTAGAATGCCCCAAAAAATTACCTGACAAAACATTTTTTTAATCAACCTTCTTACTGTAGTTTAATGTCTTTGTTTACACAAAATGTAAATAACTGATTAATGGATGATGAGACCATGCATTTACAGGACATGCATGTGCTTGGCTTAAAGTAACTGTAGTAAGAGAAAGCTGTATTATCTTAGGATTAACAGGTGAGTAAGGTCTTTCGCTAATCCAGTTTTCAGATGTTGCCACAGAAAGTTATTGCAACCTGCCAAAAGACTTGGCATTATTTTATCTTTACCCATTTAGTCTTCCTAATGCAACCAGAATGTTTAAACCCTTACCACACACTTCCAATACTTGAATATATCCATCTACACAACGGAGGGACAATCATTCAGCACTAACATAAAAACTGGTTTTGGAATTACCTTTTTGACACAACTGTGACTTAAAGTGTCTAAAAATCTAGTATTTATCTTAATGCATCAGCTTCCCAAACAAATTGCTTTAGCTTTAAACAGCCTTTTTAGCTGCTTGGATATTTCCTTCATTTTTAAACCATATATGATCGGATTAAACAGAGGATGATACAGAACTGCCTGTAGAGTCACTATTAACCGGACTACCTTTGTGAAGTTGGATCCCAGTCGGGCAATGATTACATCAAATGAACAGAAACAGGAGTAGCTGATCAGAACTAGCAAGTGGGGCAAGCATGTCTGAGCAGCTTTCTTTCTAACCTCTTTTGAACTGCGGTATGTTATTATTAGTATTCTTGTGTAAGTAAAAACGATGAACAGCAGAGGGAAGAATGCAATCATAACCAACGCAACAGCACCAAATATAATGTGAACCTTTAAATTTAAACAGTGGACGCTATAAATTGAGTTGTTGCAAAAAATTCCATTAATATTCAATTTACAGAGCTTCATATTATAGCTCAGTATTACCTGCACTGCAATTACAACTGCAGGCACAAGCCAAGCTAAACTCAGAAAAATACTTACAGTTTTTCGTCCCATTACAGTTGCATATTGTAAAGGTTTACATATAGATACATAACGATCATAGGCCATAACTGCCAGCAACAAAAACTCTGAGCCACTCAAAGAATAAAGAAGAAAAAATTGCAAATAACAAGCTGAATATGATACAATCTGTTTCTCAGATAGAAAGTCTGAAAGTAGTTTTGGATATATAGTAGTGCTGAAAAGAAGAGAGTTCAAAAGCAAAGCTCCAATGAAAATGTACATAGGCTCATGGAGGATTTTGTTCGTCCATATAACATAAACAATGGTCAAATTACAGATAACAATACAAACATATGCTGTCAGCATGAATGAAAAATAAATATATTTGTATTTATGTAGTTCTACATGTCCTTCAAGTGTTATGTATGTTTCATTAACTCCCTCCATGGATGGATATCATACAAACATAATACCATTTACAGTAGAAAAAAAACAACAATAATTTACCTTTAAAAATAGTAAATGGATATTCAAATGTACAAACTATTGCCTGATGTCTCTCAATTTTAGAAAGCAGTTGATCTTTGTATGCCAGAAGTGTTTATAATATTAATCATATTCTCTGTGGACCCCATTAAACCCCTACACCAACTCCATTAAACTTTGTAGGCCAATAGTGAGGCCTTTAATTAGCATCTGCCGTGCTGTTAAAACAGCTCTTACCTGTTTTGTTTCTCTTGATATATTGGTATGAAAGCCCAAATGTGCAATGTCAGCCTAAACACACAAAGAACTGCAGCCAATTTCATGGAAAATAATGCTTTGATGACTAAAATACATAATGAATAAAGCTGAAGTTTATTCATTGCATTGTTTATTTGCAACAACTCTTTCACTATATATTATCAACTGCATGTGTATATTAATACATGAGGTTAGGGTCTAATAATAACATTCTATATATTTCTTAATTCAAAAGATACTTTTGTTACATTTAGAGACAAAGGATCCAGAATTCAGCCAGAACAAACAGGTGACATTTTAAGATAATTCATAAATGGTAAACTCCAGCAGGTCGCATGGTTATCATCAGCATCTCTTGTATGAACCTCTGGAAGGAGAGAAAGCAGATGAGTGACCCTGCTCTGATCTGAGCTGGGCTCTAGCTGGTACTTGGTGGTCAGGGGCCTAAAACATTCTTTTGTTTCATTCCATTGATGGTCAGTGGACCAGTTTGGCCCTCTCCAACCCGCTAGACAAAGTTTTCTCTTTCAGTCTTTTGCAGAGGATGTGATGGGATTTGGGGTGAATTGTGGCTTCTATTTGTGACTCATCATCAAAAACAGTTGTCTGTGTTCTCTTGCTATTGTGTCAATTGTGGAACAGGTTCCAAAACAAAAGAACAAAACAGCAAAATAACACTTGAATAAATACAGTGACTCATACAAGTCTACTTCTGCACCTGCATTAGATGAAATTAAATGGAAAACGACAACATAACAATAGCAAAAAATAAATAAAGACAATCAAAGTAAATGTCCAACTGGCTTCAAGAGTAGCGAGTATCCCTTAGGTACAGAAGCCCTCAAGTAGCTAACTATGGTGATTAGAATATATTATTCATGGTTGTGTATATCTGTACCCGCAGCTTAGCAATTAGCATTAGTGTGTATCTGTGAACACTTGGAATAAAACACCTATAGTATGTTTGCATGAGAATGCTTGTGTATAAAGGGTTTACAAGGCTTCTTCAGAAGGAAAATATGTGCAATAGCAGTTGTGGGCAGCTTCAGACTCGCCCTACAGGGCCCAGAACAAATAGAGAGGCAGCCAGAGCCCCAGTTGTTCAAAGGCAACCCAGTTAACATGGACATAGGAAGCCCCGACATAGGGACCACTGCATCAACCAGAGAAGGGAAGATGAGAGCACCTAGGGCCCAACCCCAGAGGGGCCCAGATCCCAGAGGCAATAGTGCTGAGGCCCCAGGGGCCATACTGCTGAGGCACCAAGGGCCATGGCTGGCAGCCTGTTGTACCCAAGGTACACCCAAATGAGAGCAAGAGGCCTAGGCCAAGCCCCGGCAGCCATCAGAAATGAGACAGCGGCTATTGAAACACCCAACCATGCACCAAGAAAACCATCAGTACACCAGCAGACATAGGTGCTCCTCACCAGGTGTGAGCATAATAATGGGGAAGAGATAGGCCCAACTCATCTTTAGGGCCTCATTTGTAGGTGGAAAAGGAGCAAGGTACTGATTCTTACAAGTACACAGACACATTCACATTCATGTAGTCGCATTCACATAATCCCTCCCTTACACCTGTACAGACATATACAAGCAGACACTCAACAACTTATTCTAACATTCCTCATACATACACTATCCACCCAGTTCCCAGCCCCCCATCTGCCCCTCCAAGGCAACCCCCCATAAGCCACACTAATGCCCCCATGGATGCCTTTAGCACATAGCCAACCCGCCAAAGCAGATGTAAAGAGGTAGCCATGTAGAAAAGCACATCACATTCAGCCCGGAGAGTACAACCCATATAGCTCTCCCATAGACAGACTAAATGAGACTATAGAAGAAACTTTGGTAAAAAAAGGAAACTTAATTCACGTTTAAGGTAATGTTAGGGACATGTATAGGAAATACCAAAAAAATTTACCTAAAATTTGTGGAATACACATTCGTGGTGGATTCAGTGAAGAAATAGAACATTTGCACTGGTCAACAAAATCCCTATACAATGTTCATACATCTGTGGCAGCACTAGCATACCGTACTCAATGCCGGTGTAAATGGGCACAGTCCTCAGATTGTCAAGCATTTGTTTAACTATGCTTGTCTGCACTTCTGTACTTGTTTATCCATAAAGTGTCTTAAAAAGTAGCCCAGTTAGCCAACTCAAAGTACCTGCATGTTTTATATGCCTGCAAATTTTATTCAAGATGCAACTTTTTTTGAACCCAGGCCTGTACCATTTCCCAATATGCACTGCAGTAACTACAGATGTAAACTGAAATGTGAGTATACCACATTCTCTAAAACTCAAAATAATTAATCTGATTTCTTAAAATTCAACCTTTTCATCATATTACACTGGTATTGCCGCTGGTGGCTGGCATAATTGCTCATTTCATTCACCTGTCTTGCTCTGCCCTGTTTCTCATCACTGCTTATCTGATCAATCGGCTCCTGCTTCTATTTAAACTCCTTGTTCCCAGCCATCAGTACAAGATTGTTCTCAATCCTTTTGTAAAAGTTCTCTAGCATGCCCAGTTGAGTTTCTGATTACCTGATCCTGACTAGTTTCTGCCCCTGGACTCCTAACTGTCATGATGGGTTACTGAGAGGCCCAAGATGCAGAACACCACGGAGACAGAATAAAAGTTTAACAGGTTTATTGTTTCACAAAGCACATGGAAATAACACTGGTACTGGTTCAGGCCTGGGGGGCTGGTTCACTGGAGTCTGTGAGGGAGACAGTTTAGTTAGCGTTGGCTCTGTTGAGTTTGAGTCTTTAAGGTTTTCTGGTTTGTACCTTGAGGAGTCCTGATAAAGCCTTGAGGGAGGAACTGTTGGGATCCAGAGATTGTTTCGTTCAGCAGAGTCTGATAACTGCTTCAGCGTCTTACTTCTAGCTTCAAGGCAGACCTTGGTTCTGAGTTTCCAGCTCTTAGTCCTGAGCTGCATGGGAATCCAGAGAAGAGTCTTCAGGTTTGGCTCAGAGGGCAGGCTAGGCAGGTTAAGCTCTTCCAGAGCTTCACAGGAGAAAGACAGGTTTCCTGAAAGCAGAGACAAAGGGTTAGAATCCAGTCTGGATTCAATGACAACAAAATGTTCTCAGAAGATACTAGGCTTAGGTGCTAACCAACTGGATTTAACACTGCGGTGTCGAGGCAAGGTCTGAAGACAGCTTAAATACTGTGGATCCTCTGATGATGAGATGCGCCTCAGGTGTGTCGAAGGCTCAGCTCAGGAGGATCCATGGCGGACTCTGCTGGAGAGATGGAACTTCTCCATCTCCCAACACTAACATAAGACTCTTTCTCTTTCTAAGACTCTTTCTCCTAACATAAGACTCTTTCCTCAAAAAGTTTGCTAGTTAATGACTTGATTGTTATTAACAAGGAGATTGTTGTCAACTTTCAGAGAGGCCACGAACAACTGCCACCACTGTCCATCGATGGAGATGTTGTGGAGAGATTGAGCGGCACAACATTCCTGGCGATTCACATCAGCAAGAGCTCTCCTGGACCACCAACACAGTATCATTGGTAAAGAAAGCACAGCAGCTCCTCTACTTCTTGCGCAAATTGGAGAAGGCAAGTGCCACGCCTCCTGTCATGACCACATTCTACAGAGGGCCATTGCGAGCATCGTGTCCAGCTACATCAGTATAGGGCGGTTACTGCACAAATCAGAACAGGAAGACCCTCCAGCACATATTTAACACAGCTAAGAGGATCATTGGAGCTCCACTCCCTTCCCTGCAGGACATTTACACCACCCGCCTCTCCCGCAAAGCACTAAGGATTGTCAGGGACACAACCGCTCCTGCACACAAACTATTCAGCCTTCTGCCCTCTGGAAAGTGATACGGGAGCCTCCACTCCCACACCACCAGACTTGCAAGTAGCTTCATACACCAAGCAATCAGGATGATGAACACTCTACCCACTCTCTAATCACTGACACCCTCCCCACCCACTAGCCAACCAGGAACCTAGGATTATTTTTCTTTTGATATATGTTTATATATATATCATCCTGAAGTAGGGCTGGGCATCGAACACACCGGCCCCTCCACGGCACCTGAACGAAACGCCCCGACCCCACAGAGCACCGAAACAACTGCGCCCCGCCCCCGGCACTCAAGCCCCTGTCGACCGGCCGCTAAACCCAACGCGACAGCACCACCCAGGAAAAACACACAAGCGGCCCCGCCCACAGCCGGGGGCTCCAAACGCATCCGCAGCAAACCGGCCGCGAAGCGCCACAGAACCCCCAAAACGCCCCCAGGCCAAAAGCGCCCCCACCCCACCCAGGACCGATGCCAACAGCACGCAAGCGCGAACACACCACGCACAGAATTAACCCAAGAGCAGAAGAAGCAGCCCGGCCGCCCGACCGCCAAGAAGAGCAGACCACAGCCGGCGCAATCACTCTCCCCCAGCAACCAGCAGGCAGCACAAAGCCAGAGCGGGCGAACCACGCCCGCTCCCCACCGGACAAAGCCAGAGCAGCACAGCAGCGCCGCATACGCCCCCCTCGCACCAGCCCCGACGCTGGCGAAGCCGGCAGCTCCACCACCCCCGCCCCGGCGCCGCACCACCGGCCAGAGCCACCCCACCCCGCACCCACCATGCCTCCAAGAGGGCGAAACCCACCGAAAACCCAATCAGCGCAGCCAGCCCATCCACACCTGCCCCCCAACACCAACCCAGCTGGTTTCCCAGACCCCACACACACCAGCGTAGCACACCAGCAGGACCCCCAGCCCAACGGGCCCGCCCACCCCCCGAGAAAACAGACATGCCAATCACTCGCTAGAAGAAAAAAAAAACGCCAAGCAGAAAAGCCCCCACAATGCGACAGTGGACACCAGACACCGACCTGCCCGCAACCGCTCCCCACCAAAAAAAATAAATAAGTTAATAAATTAATCAATTAACTAATAAATTAATAATTAATAATTAAAATAAATAAAAGTATTTGATGCAGGTCCCCACCACCATCAGGCAGCTGAGAAGCTCTTGAGAGAACTCTAAATCATTTCACAGACTCTGCATCACATTGACAACACCAAACCAAAAGACTTCTTAATTGCACCATATATATTTAATTCTTTGAACTTCCATATAAATGCGTTGTTTTGCACCATATTTTTCCCCCACACTGTTTACATTTGATCACTGCTGAACTTTAAGAAAAAGAAAGACCATGAAATCTGTGCAAAACGAAATTTGATTTGTATACACTCTGTGCATACAAAATGACAAAGTTGTCTGAGTCTAAATTCAGGAGTAAGATCTAACGGGAGGAGTACAGATACAACTCCATTATCTGAGGCCACAAATATATCATTAGTGAATTTCACCAAAGCTGTTGAGCTTTTGACTATGATGAGCTTTAAAACCTGATTGAAACACTTCAGAAAGTGAATTATCTTGTAAGGGGTAGAAACTTGTTTAGCAACTACTTTCCCAAAAACTTTTAATGGTGAGCCGTTATACTGTTCAGGAAGAACACAAGCTCTGCATTAAATTAAATTGTTTGAGTTTACAATGTAGGAAACAGTTTTAAAACAAGAGCAAAACACCTTTTCCTTTTATCCATAGATGGTCATTAGCTTGTGTGAAATGAATCATGCATCAGGCAACTTAGTGAATCAAAGGTATTGTCCTATAAAAATATATAAAAAGGTAGATTCATATTACAAATGCTGATGAAGGTTCTCAGTCATCCAGGTCATAGTCATTCCGTAAAAATTCCAAAAAATATCCACTGGACTTGGTTTTCAAGCAAATTGAAGATACTACGCCACTTCTCCAGGAAGCTTTCTCACTTCAATTCTTTCCTCACTTTGTGAATTGGAGAAAGCTCCCTGGGAGGTGGCAAAACGGCTTCAAAATCCCTGAAAACCAAGTCCAGTGGATATTTTTAATTTTACAGATTCATATTACAAATGCGCTCATGGAGAAATACCCCAACCTTGGCGCAATACCCTGTGATTCAATGTTCCTAAGAATTCAAGGGTTGGGCAACCACTAAAATATTAGTAAAAAGAACAACATAAAAACTGTAAACACTGGGGAGCTACAGCCTCTGCTAAACTATTTACCACTGGTAAATGGTTTACTGACCATGGTATCACTGTGCTTAATTGGCCAGCCATCTCTCCTGACCAGAACCCCATAGAGAATCTGTGGGATATTGTGAAGAGAAAGTTGAGACATGCGAGATCCAACACTCTGGATGAGCTAAAGGTTCCTATCTAAGCATCCTGGGCCTCCATATCACCTCAGCAGTGCCACAGGCTAATTGCCTCCATGCCACGCTGCATTGAAGCAGTCATTTCTGCAAAAGGATTTCCAATCAAGTATTGAGTGCATAACTGTACATCATTATTTGAAGGCTGACTTTTTTTGAATTAAGAACACTTTTCTTTTATTGGTCGGATTAAATATGCATGAGCTGTATGCCAAAATCCTCCATATTAAGACAATAAAAGACCTGAAATATTTCAGTTAGTGTGCAATGAATCGAAAATAAGTTTAATCATTACATTACTGAAAACAATAAACTTTTTCACTATGTGCTAATATTTCGAGAATGACCTGTATATGGGTTAGCTAAAAACTAAATTGGCTTCATTAAATTACAGTTTAGTTTTCTTTTCTCCATCTTCCCTTATTCCTCTAAAATATGGGTGTCAAACTGGTACCAGAAAGGGTTTCAGGTTTTCTTTCCAACCAAACAATAGCACACCAGACTCAATTCATCTTATTAAGTCATCATGTTCAGATTGGACTCACTTGATGAGATGACTGGAGTCCGGTGTGCTATTGTTTGGTTGGAAAGAAAACCTGCAGAAACATGGCCCTTTCTGGACCCAGTTTGACACCCCTGTTCTGAAACATATTGTTTCATATTCTTATATCAAATAAACGTTTATTTTCATGATCACTTTGTTTTTATCATTTATTAAAAGAAGAATTGCAACATGTTATAAGAAAAAATAGGACTTAAATTTAAAACACTTTTAGATGTAGCAATCATAAACTTTAGGAAATCTAAGGCAAGTGCAGCATATGATGGGAGACATGGACACGGTTTAAAAAATGAGCTACCAAACTAGACTGATAAAGTTCAAATTAAGGAAAAAAAACAGCAGAAAACAGAAGATCATAAAACAAGTATCCACAATGAGCAAAAAATATGACCATATTTCCATTCTGAGTCCATTACAAATGCAACATATTTGTCAATACATATTTATCTGTTATCCTTCTTTCTCTTCATGCTCTATGGAGCTGTATTGTTACTCTGAATCTCTAAAATAGTATATGCTTCTTTAATAAGTAAAAAGCATTTCCTCGATTTAGTCATCCCTCCTGTTGTTTGGTGTGGGGGGTTAGATTTATACCATCGACCATTTTGACAAATGTGTTGTGTGTTCACCCACACATTGTGTTTTGGTTTTAACCCAATGAAGCCCTTTGTTTCTCAGAATTTCACCTGTCTCTTTTAAACATGGTATGTGTCAAGCTTGTATTCAGAAAAAATTATTTCTAGCCCTGTTTTGTATCATCTGCCCTTAATACATTTTCTAGTTTGGTCAACTGGTCAATTCACAAACAGATCTGACAAAACTATCAGATTATGCATATAAATAAAATAACAGGAGATTGACTGTCCCGCACCTTACTCTTTTGTTTATTTTTCTTTACACTTCATATTTCAAATTTTAAAACCTAAATATAAAAATAAATTTCAATAATATTTAAGCATAAATATAAAAAATATTTTTTTTTTTTTTGTAGTAATAACTTGCAAATAATATAAAGAGTATAATATTTATCTCAATGCATCAACTTTACAACTAATGTGCCTCAGCTTGATGAAACAACCTTTTCAATTGTTTGGATATTTCCTTCACTTTCAAGCCATATATGATTGGATTAAAGAGAGGATGATACAAAATAGCCTGTAAAGTCATCACTAGACGAACAACTTTTGTAAAGTTTGATCCCAGACGGACTATGATTACATCAAATGCACATAAACAGGAGAAACTCATCAGAACTAACAAGTGAGGTGTGCATGTCTTAGCAGCTTTCTTTCTGACTTCTTGAGAACTCTGAAAGGCTATTATTAGTATTCTGGTGTAAGAGAAAATTATGAAAAGCAAAGATAACCCAGCAGTCACTGCTACAGACAGAGCACCAAATACAATGTGCACCTTTGAACTCACACAGAACATATTATAAATTGAATTGTTACACAGTATTCCATTCAAATTCAGTTTACAGAGTTTTATATTAGAGCTCAATATTAACTGGACCCCAACCACAATAGCGGGCACAAGCCAAGCTAAACTTAGGAAAATACTCATTCTTGTTCTTCCCATTATTGTTGCATATTGTAAAGGTTTACATATAGATACATAACGATCATAAGCCATAAGTGCCAGTAACCAAAACTCAGAACCACTTAAAGAATAAAAAAGAAAAAACTGCATATAACAATATGAATATGATACAATTTGCTTTTCAGATAAGAAATCTGAAAGCAGCTTTGGATAGATATTAGTGCAGAAAACAAGGGAATTCAGAAGCAAAGCTGCAATGAAAATGTACATGGGCTCATGGAGGTTCCTGTGAATCCATATAACATACACAATAGTCAAATCACAGATGATAATACAAACATAGGCTGTCACCATGATTACAAAATAAAGATATTTATATTTATGTAACTCTACATGTCCTTCAAGTGTTATGTATGTTTCATTAAGTCCATCCATAGATGTGTTTACAGAGATATTATTATATCAAAGCAGACAATTATGGGAATAGTTTTACCTTCAGAAAATCAAAGAACTTGATAACCATTGTTGCCTGTTCTCTCTCAAAATCAAGACAGTAGTTGGACTTTGTTTTCTGAAAATTATGTTACTGTTACAACCCCCTCTTGGTCTAGGGAAGTGGGGTCATAAACATATAGGCAGAAACCTGTAAGTTTAATAAAATTATAGTTTGTTTGATAACAAGAAGTGCAAGCAATGAACAAACCAAAAGAGGGTGGATGAGGGTGCTGTGAAAATAACAAAGTTAAATAAAAGAGATCCTCAGAAGGAGGATCGTGCCTAACTACACATTTAAACAACGGGGATTCTTACTTAAAAACACAGATAGCACAGCACCCACTACACCCAATGTAACTAACAAAGAAAAACTCAGTGATGAAATCAGTGAAGACTCTGGACCTACCTCCAGACTCTCTCTAGCCTCAAGCTAGTAAAGATGCACATAAGCCAAACACAACTAAATATACTGACACAAGCTACTAAACACAAACCCCAAATGGGTAACCATAAACTTAAGAGAGCTACTCCACTAAAGACACAAGCAGCAGCTAACCAACAATGTCTGGTTCACACGAGGCACACAAGTCAACTGGTTTTGAAAAGCTGCCTCAACCAACAGGTGAGGTCTCCTTATGAGCAGAAGGTTATTGCAGGTGCTGACGAGCCATTGGTTGAAGTGGAACTGAGGGAACCAATGGATGGGACTGAAGTCAGATCCCCAGAAACCAGGAAGTAGGTGGGTCTTTCCAAAGCACCCTGCAGCCTACTTAGTAGAGGTGAGAAATAGGAAAAAAAAAAAAAAGGGAAACACAAATGACAGCGACAGCCGTAACACTCCCCCCATAAACACAAACTCCCCAGTTTGTGAACTTACTGGGCTAGACTTAACTTTTTTTATGAATGATGTCTAGATAAGTCATCTGCCATAACTTTTTCAGAACCTTTCTTATGCTGTATGTCCAGATTGTACTGTACTTGTGCGATTAGCACCCACCTTATTAGCTTCTGATTATGATTATACATGCGGGCTAAGAACACAAGTGGGTTGTGGTCTGTATAAACTACCACTGGCAAAGAACTGGAAGCTACATAGACCTCAAAATGCCGTAAGGCCAACAACAGAGTAAGGGTTTCTTTTTCAATGGTCGAATAGTTAAGCTGATGGCGATTATACTTCTTTGAGAAGTAGCATACTAGATGGTCTATACCCTCTACATCTTCCTGCAAAAGAATGGCACCAGCTCCCACAGCACTGGCATCCACCTCCAGCTTGAAGGGCTTGGAAAAGTCTGGGGCAGCCAGCACAGGAGCGTGGCAGAGGAGAGACTTAGTGCTATCGAATTCGATTTGACATTCTCGGTTCCAAACAAAGTCGATTTTAGGGCAAGCAACCTGGTTAACGGTTCAACCACAGAGAAGTTCCTTCAAAAAGCTCTGTAGTATCCTGCCAAGAAAAGAGCATAATGCTTTACGAGTGGTTAGGATTGGACTTGAAGCAATAGCTTCTACTTTTGACTCAACTGGACAAACTTGATCTTGACTGACTTGGCGGCCTAGATAGGTCAAATTGGCCTTCCCAAACTCACATTTAGCTAGGTTTATAGTAAGGTTGGCTTTAAAGAGGCGAGAAAACACTTCAGAGAGGGAAGACATGTGACTCTCCCAAGTTTCTGAGTAGACAATAAGATCATCTAGTTAAGCATTACAATTTTTAACACCGGCTAATACTGTGTTAACTAACCTCTGGAAAGTAGCTGGAGCGTTACACATTCCAAAGGGCATTACGGGTGTACTATAAAAAGTCATCAGGAGTTACAAAGGCTGAGACCTCAGAAGCACGCTCAGAAGAGGGACTTGCCAGTACCCTTTTAAGAGATCTAGTTTGCTCACAAACTGTACAAAGGGTATCAACGCAATCTTCCATCCGTGGCAAAGGATAAGAATCACGCACAGTGACAGCATTAACTTTTCTTGGGGAACTGTCAGCCTTGCCTTCTATAAGACATGGTGAACTTCATGGACTAGAGCTAGGTTTGGCAAGGCCATGCTGAAGGAGGTACTCTACTTCACCTTTTATTACATTACGCTTCATTGAATTTGCGCTGTAAGCATGCTGCTTAATGGGTCTTGAGTTGGTAAGTTTAACATCATGTTTTAGAACTTTGGTTCTCCCTGGTACATCACTGAACAAACTCGGAAACTGAGTAACTAAACCTTTTACATCCTGCCTTTGAGCAGGGGATAGATGTGGTAAGCAGGTAGGTGATGCCTCAATCCCTCTGAGTTAGGGAGACGAGTACCTGGGTAGATGGGACAACGTGGCTGCAAGTCGTCAACTTCTGATACAGACAGGGTGTCAGTTGCAACTACCACTACCACTCCAGGCCGACGTTTTGCACCTGCTGGGTCCGGTTTGAAACCCACAGCAGTACCCTGGGAGTTTGGGTCATTTTTTCTAACGTGGTAAAGTTTTAGCATATAATGTGACAAACACGGGTTTTCCTACACCGATCAGGAGTGTTTATCACATAATTTGTGTCACTGAGTCATTTGTGTACATCATAGGGCCCAGAAAACTTGGCGGACAACGCCATACCTGGTACAGGAAGTAACACTAGCACTTTGTCTCCAACACTGAAGTCACGTTCAATAGTGGAACGATCATAATTTCGCTTCATAAGGTTTGGGGCTGTAGTTAGCATTTGCTGAGCAAGAGTATTAGCTCTGTGCAATAGCTCACGGAACTGACTCACATAATCGACCACATTTTGCGCAGGAGAAGACTGCAACTACACAAGCTGGGCGGGGCTGAATCCTAGAGATTCCTCTACCGCATCGCATGCTACAAACAAAAAGAAGGGGATGCTCTCATCCCAGTCAGTGCCATTGTCATGGCAATATTTCTTGAGCATAGACTTTAATGTCTGGGGCCATCGTTCTAACGCACCCTGTGACTCAGGATGGTAAGCAGATGACAAAACATGCCGTACATTTAGTGTCCCTAGTACCTGTGTAAATAGTCTGGACTGGAAATTAGACCCCTGGTCCGACTGTACTAAGTTGAAAAGAATTTAGTTAGAGCTCTAACTATGCTCTTTGCAGTGATGTTTTGGAGAGGGACAGCCTCAGGGAAGCGAGTGGCCGCACACATAATCCTAAGCAGATACTGGTTACTGCTCTTAGTATGCGGCAACAGACCTACGCAGTCAATAATCACTCTGCCAAAAGGTGCTTCAATCACAGATATAGGTCTTAGAGGGACAGGGGAAACTTTTTGGTTTGGTTTCCCTGTCACCTGACATATGTGACAACTACGGCAAAATGTAGCTGTATCTGTTATCAACCCAGGCCAGAAGAAATGTCTTAACACTGACTGATAAGTCTTAGTAACCCCCAAGTGGGCTTACCATTTACTTTCATGGGCGACAGATAAGACATGTTTTCTGTAGACTGAAGGTACTACAATATGATACACACTGCATCAGAAGCTATACCCGAAGACCATTGTCGCATTAGCACACCATCTTCTAGATAATATGCTACTTTTCCACCACTTGGTGCATTGCTGTCACTCACCACATTCTTGAAGCAGGCCTGTAAGGTTGGATTCTCTCTCTGAGCCTCAGCTAAGTGTTCTCTCGTAGCTGGCAGTGGTGGGGAGGAACAGGACTGTTCCATCTTGTTCTCCACTGACACTGCTAATTGGAGTACCTCATCTTTCCAGCACATATTAAATAGCTCTACTGAGGGCTGATTTGGAAAAACCTCTAACTCAAACCTTGCAACGGCCATGATTCCCTGAATCAGGCAAGCTGTACCTCGTTGCTGTCAAGCTAGTCACTCAATTGTTACCAAGAACCAGTTAATGTCAAGCAGGATTTCGGGGTTGCCGGAAAAGCCCCCGTATATTTTACCACCCCCTGTTGGTTTAGGGGAGTGGGGGCATAAACATATAGGCAGAAACCGGTAAGTTCTTATAAAATTAGAATTTATTTGATAACAAAAGGTGCAAGCAATGAACAAATCAGAGTAGGGTGGATGAGGGTGCTGTGAAAATAATAAAGTCTAGCCTTAAGCTAGTAAAGATGCACATAAGCCAAACACAACTAAATATACTGACTGGCTTTGAAAAGCTGCCTCAATCAACAGGTGAGGTCTCCTTATGAGCAGAAGGTGATTGCAGGTGGTGATGAGCCACTGGTTGAAGTGGAACTGAGGGAACCAATGGATGGGACTGAAGTCAGATCCCCATAAACCAGGAAGGAGGCGGGTCTTTCCACAGGGCAATGCAGCCTACTTAGTAGAGGTGAGAAAGAGGAAAAATAAAGAAAAAAAAGGGAAACACAAATATGACGGCAACAGCCGTAACAATTACTTAACTCCCAATGGAAGTCATTAAGCTCCATGGAACCTTGGAGGCCAACTTGGAGCTAATGCTAAATGATAATGTTACTCAATAAAGCATACACCAAAGCTAAAAAAAAGTCACTACCCGCAAAGAAATGTGTGCTGGCATGTATTTGTTATAGCTTGTTTGGATAATTTCCCAGAATTGTTCTACATTTGGAGGACATATAGGTCACTGTGGGGACAAACAACTGGTCCTCATGAGAAGAACTTTAGGTTTAGGACTAAGGAGTCCAGGAGACATCACCAGGGGAGACGTCCAGGAGGTATCCTAACCAGATGCCTGAGCCACACCAACTGGCTCCTCACGACGTGGCGGAGCAGCGGTTCTTCCCTGAGTCCTACCAAGATGACTGAGCTCTTCACCCTATCTCTAAGGGAGAACCCAGACACACTGCGTAGAAAACTAATTTCAGACGCTTGTATTTGCAGGTAAAAAGAATATCGCTCTTTTTGTTTCATACTTCTTTTTTTGCCCCCATAAAAAACAGAGTCTTCCCAGAAAAAAATGTCCTGTAACTGCAACTGGAGACAATACACAAGCATTTTAAATCCCTGTTATACCGTCTTCCAAAAACTTGTCAATGACTTCCTTAAGGACTCCATCAACTTCTTTGTCTTTGTCTATATAGAGGATGTCCTGATTTTGTTGAAGAACATCTTATTTATTAGGTTCTTTAGAATATTTTTTGAAAATTTGCTTTTTATGAAGGCTGAGAAATGGGTGGGTTAAATGCAGAGGTAAATTTCTCCAATGTGAGATCAATAGTGTTCCATTATACTGAGCACATATGACAGATGTGACAGAGTCTGGAGACCCCTGGAGAACAATTGGCTTCCTGCAACATCCTTCAACGTGACTGGTTTGGCAGTGGGTGAGTAATAGTCAGACTTCCATGTGCTCGCCAGAGTAAGCATGACTGTTGTTAGGTATCGAGATGAGATCCTCATACCCCTTGTGAGACCATATGCTGGTGCGGTTGGCCTTGGGTTCCTCCTAATGAAGAAAAATACTAAACCTCACGTGGCTGGAATTTGTCAGCAGTTCCAGCAAGATGAAGGCATTGAAGCTGTGGACTGTCCCACCCCTTCCCCAAAACTTAATCCTATTGAGCACATCTGGGACATCATGTCTCAATCTATCCACCAATGCACATGGCATCACAGACTGCCCAGGAGTCGGTGGATGCTTTAGCACAGGTCTGGGAGGTGATACCCCAGGAGATCATATGCCACCTCGTAAGGAGCATGCCCAGGTGTTGTAACTACAGTAGTACATACATGAAGGTGGAGGCCACACACAATGCTGAGCCTAAATTCGACTTTTTCAAAAACGTTAAAGTTGGATCTGGCAGTGTTGTGGTTTTTTCCTTGCACTTTTCCACATCCTCATGATTCCTAATCCCAGCTTGCATTGGTTAAAACAGTAGTTTTCTTACTGTATAATTATAAGCACTTGTAGTTTCCTTCTGTTAATGAACTGACCCATCATTTTATTCTGTCAGGTCAAGGATGTGTTATTTGAGTGCTCTGTTTTTTGGGCATTGTACTTTACCTTTTTCCTTGTTAACAACAGCTGACTAAGCATTTAATGATATCAGTAGAAGAGTCTCCGCATACTCCCATTCTCATTCACCCTGACCCAACAATATAGCTTAATATGGAGGGGGATTGCTCTTTTCAAAAACTTTCCTCTCCACCCTCCCAAACACCAGACAACTCTTCCCCTCCAGTCATGCACAGCTGTTGTTCTCAGCTTTTGTTGGTCACACCTCCAAGTCTCCACTTCCTCCACCAACAGTACACTCAACTTTTCTTTTTTTCACTTTCAATCAAAATTCTCGTCCTTCCTGTCAATTTATATTCCCTCTGTTCCTTAGTACCATATCAGGACCCAATTCCAAATCTAGAAGGAAAAGTTCAATTTATTATCATTCAGATGAACTCTGTGAACTGCCTTTGTTTTTGTTCATTACTTGCACTTAAGTCAAACTATGAATAACAGATGTAAGTGTGAAACATCTTTGCTCTTAAAACAAGTAAATAAATACATAAGATGATGTATGAATGCTAAAGTGCTGTGAAAAAGTGTTTGCCTCATTACAGACTTTGTCCAGTATTACAAAAACTCTTATTTGGATACATATAACCTGAACTACATGCAAAATTCAGTTTTCAAATGTTTCTTGTTGATGACAGTTATAAAGTCATTAAAATCAACCCAGTGGTATATAAAACTTAGTTGCCCCTAAGCCTAACAACCGTAAATATCTGGAGGCAAGAGCTGAAATCAGCAGTTTGGGATAATTTGCAATTATTCTTAAACATTAGAATTTCAGCCAGGTCTCAGTCTCTTAACTCAGTCAAATCTGATCTACCGTACTGCTTTTGGATTCTAACGAGTAAATTAAGCTCAGCTTTCTAATACTTTTAATAAAATTAATTCCTCACTGGAAAAGTTGCAAAATACAATTCATCCAGGGGAATAGTTTTGATACTTTCTTTCCTGTAATGAACTAATATTCAAAAAACTGCCTTTTGAATTTTTCTAGGTTATCTTTTTTCAACTTCTTATTTGTAAACATGTAGGTGTAACAAAAAAGGAAACAAATGTGAGATATGGCAAAACATTATTTTTCTCAGCACTCTACTTTAAAAAAAAAACTATTTAGTGCCATCAGGCGTAACTGCAAACGCCATTTAACAGCATGTTTGATTTAGTCGATAAATGCCAGAGCAGGAATATATTAGAGAACATGAGAACAAAGAGGTCTGAAGCTTTTAAAAATTCCAATACAGTTTTAATGTAAAGATTAAGTAGAATTTTTTGTTATTTTAAGAAAAATACAGTCCTGTCACCTGTGCCAGTCCACAAAAAACTTTATAAGACCGACTGTACCTGACTTGACTTTCATTGTTTTTTTTCATAACTTTTTTATAAATCAAGCATCATACTTCTCAAACTAGTAAAAAAGACACAATAAACTATCACTAAGTATTTCACGTTAATGGTATGACTTTATTTCATGAAGACATTTTTGTAAATCTCGTTTTTTTTTTT
>JAGKQL010000049.1:6663316-6685774 GCA_018398635.1 Cyprinodon brontotheroides | reverse complement strand
TTTTGCAAATAAATTCTTTAAAAATCAGACAATGTGATTTTCTGGATTTTTTTTTCTCATTTTGTCTCTCATAGTTGAGGTATATCTATGATGAAAATTACCGGCCTCTCTCATCTTTTTAAGTGGGAGAACTTGCACTATTGGTGGCTGACTAAATACTTTTTTCCCCCACTGTATCTTTACTGTATTAGTCCTCCCATTCTACTAGAGGGGGCATAATCTTAGTCAACATGGTCAAGTAGTCTGAAATCACAGTCCATTAGTTCAAAAGAAGGCTCTCTTTCTTCTCTTGTTAAATTAGCATCAGCAGTTTAACCAGGTTGCAAAACTAAGAAGAAAATGAAGTATGAGGATTCCACTGGAGGAAAATCTCAAGAATTATCTTTTTGTTCATTAATGATCAATGTTATTCATGGTGCAGTGTTCTTCAAGTTGTAGTTCTGGTTCCTACAAATCACACAAAATACAGTCATGATTTATATTTTTTTAGGAGCTGTATTCTAGCTACACGAAAGTCTCAAACTTTACCCAATATCACTTCATTACACTTTATCAGCATGAAATCACTATTTGATAAAGGGTCTAATATGTCTTTACAATACCTAGACAATTTCCAAACCTACTCTGATAATAAAAGATTGGCATGGTGTGAAAATTTAAAATGTAATATGAAAAGCTAGTCATCATCTATAAACATTCAGTTTGAAATTATCCAATAGCAGTGGCTAATGAAAATATACACTGCAGTGCCAAGGATATTCATTCACCTGCATTAACTCATATGAACTAATTGAACTCTTATGAACTAGTCCATAGGTATGGAAGCAAATCGTTAACAAATTTCAAATGAAAAAGCATTTCCAGAAATGCTTTTTCATGTTAACAATGTGGCTGCATTACTTGACTCTTAAATAAAATTGGTAATCAATCATCCTATTGATGACTTAGAGGCATGCCTCTAAGTCTTGCTCTTTTTCATCCAAAAGGTGCTATATTGGGTTTAGGACTCTGTGAGATAGTCAAGTTCATCCAAACCAGACTCTGCCATCCATGTCTTTGTGGACCTTAATTTGTTGCTTGAATGCAGCTGCTTGACCATGGAAACCCATTCTATGAAACTCTCAGTGCACTGTTTTTGAGCTAATCTGAAGGTCACATGAAGTCTCGAGATGTATAATGATTGACTATGCAGGAAGTTGCTGACCTCCTTGCACTATACACTTTTATCAGTTGGCCTACTGTTCTGTCGCTGAATTACTGTTTTCCCAAAACACTTCCATTTTCTTTGGAAAATTTAACATCAGACCTGCCAATGGACCTTTAAATCATCTTCCAACACTTTGATTACATAGATTTTATGTAGTAGAAAATCCAGCACCAGGGATGCACAGTGCTTGCCATTGCCCCTCTATGACACTGGTGCAGCTGCTAAGTCGTGAATCATCATGCTGAAGCAGGTCAATAGGAACTTAGAAAACATGTTACCTTCTCATTCTTCCATTGGTAATAACTTCCAGTAGTATCAAGCGTTTGATCCTCCACAATAATGCCCGCCTATATGCAGCCAGTTTTGGACACATGCAATGTAGCTGATTTTCAGGCTTTATTTGAACTGCATCTGATACGGATTGGCATTGATAAAATCCTGATCAAAGCTTCGCTAACCTTAACCAGTCTTAAGCTGTATAGCATGATACAAATTCATGCTCAAACAAAATGACAATCTCTCTCTTTTATTAACAACTATGGCTCTACACCCTTTCAGGAGGAGTGAATGAAATGGAAAAACTTGATGCTGTCATGATGCGTGGTTGGTTTGCTAGCCCAAGATGCAGAACTCACAGACTCAGAGACAGGATAAAGTCCAATATTTATTTGGATCAGCACAGGGTTCTGCCCTGGAAGGCAGAGGAGACAGAGCACAGGTTAAACTCAGGGAAAAATAAACAAACTGAAACTCACAGGTTTGCAGACTCAGATAGGCAGGTTTAAACAGGCAAGAGACTCTGGTTTGCTTCCATGGCAAGGACAAGGACAATGACCACGATCCGGCTCAGAGTGAAGCTTTCAAACAGTTTATATAGTGAGAGGTTAATCAGCAGAGCTGATTGGAATCAGCTGAGTGCTGAGAACCAGCTCCCAGGAGGATCCACAGCGCCCTCTGGTGGGCAAACCTCTGGATCCCAACAGGAAAAGAAGCCCACAGGAAGGGATCCAAACAGCCCCCTCTGGAGGGCAAACCTTTGGATCCCAACAGTACCCCCCCCTCAAGGGCGGATACCAGACGCCCAAAACAAAAAAACCAGAAAACAAAACAACCCACCTAGGTGCGAGCGGGGGGGAAACAGGCATGAAGGGGAAGACACAAAAAACAGAAACAGAGTCCAAAACTCAAAAACAACCCACCCGGGGTGGGCGCAGGACAGGAAAGTTCAGGGGACCGGCCGTGGGGCCGGGTAGCAAGGCTTAGTCTTCTGGTGGCTCGGCCGTGGGGCCGGCAGCAAGGCTTAGTCTTCTGGCACCGTCCCGTGGGCCGTGAGTAAGCCGAGTCTCTGGTGGCCGGCCGGGGGCCGGGTAGCAAGGCTTCTCAGGTGGCCGGCCGCGGGGTCGGGTAGCAAGGCTTAGTTCTGGTGCCGGGCCGTGGGACCGGCAGAAAGGCAGAGTTCAGGTGGCCGGCCGAGGGACCGCAGCAGGGCAGAAAGTTCTCAGGTGGCCGCCGGGGACCGCAGGAGGGCAGAGCCCAGGTGGCCGGGCCGCAGGGCCGGGAGCAGGGCAGAGTCTCAGGTGGCCGGCCGCAGGGACCGGGCGCCTCAGAAGCTGCAGGGGCCTTGGAGGAGGACACCCGCCTCTGCTGCTGCAGGAAGCTCCTCGAGGAGGACGCCGCCTCTGCTGCTGCAGGAAGCACCGAGGAAGACGCCGCCGTCTATGCTGCTGCAGGAAGCTCCGAGGAGGACGCCGTCTCTGCTTCTGCAGCACAGCAACAGGCTCAGCAGCAACCGCCGACTGTGGCTCAGGAGGAGGCTCGAGGAAACCGCCGACTGCGGTTCAGGAGGAGGCTCTGAGGAAAACGCTGACTGCAGCTCCATCCCAGGAGCAGAGGAGGCCACCAACTGAGGCTCCACAGGCACACAGGAGGCAGCCGATTGCTGCCCCAGCTCAGGAACAGAAGAGGCCGCCCATTGCGGCTTCGCATCAGGAGGAGAGGAAACCACCGATTGTGGCTCCACAGGGTCACAGGAGGCTGTCGATTGCGGCTCCGGAGGAGGCTCAGAGGAAGCACCGGAAACCACCGACTGTGGATCCGAATCTGGAGCTGAGGAGGCCGTCGATTCCGCTTCAGCAGGAAGCACCGGGAGAAACTCTGTCTCCGCTTCCGCTTCAGAAACTGAGGAGGCCGTGGACTGCGGCTCAACGTCAGGAACTGAGGAGGCCGTCGATTGCGGCTCTGCATCTGGGGCAGAGGAGTTTACCGGCTGTGGCTCCAGTGGAACACCGGAGGCCGTCCCCTGCGGTTCCACCTCAGGAACAGGGGTCCTTGGACGGCCCCAGATCTCCCGACTTCTGCGTTCCCACTCCTCTTCACGTTGACGCCGCTTCATCTCCCATTGGCGCTCCAACTCCTCTACTCGTCGACGCCGCTCCATCTCCATCTCCTCTACTCGTCGACGCCACTCCTCTTCTTGTCGACGCCGCTCCTGCTTCAACCCATAATCCAAAATACGCCGGCACAACCTCTCCCTCACGACCTGCTCTGAGGTCTCTGGACGGCACGGGGCCAGCTCTGGGGTCTCTGGACGGCACGGGGCTAACTCAGGGGCAAAAGCAGCCACTAATTCATCATAGTGACGTCGCAGCGCCTCCCACCCGGGAGGGAGTGGACGGCGCTGAGCGGGCCTCACCAGGTGAGCGTGGATGGAGTCTGCTGGGCTAGACTGTTGGCCGGATCGTTCTGTCATGATGCGTGGTTGGTTTGCTAGCCCAAGATGCAGAACTCACAGACTCAGAGGCAGGATAAAGTCCAATATTTATTTGGATCAGCACAGGGTTCTGCCCTGGAAGGCAGAGGAGACAGAGCACAGGTTAAACTCAGGGAAAAATAAACAAACTGAAACTCACAGGTTTGCAGACTCAGATAGGCAGGTTTAAACAGGCAAGAGACTCTGGTTTGCTTCCATGGCAAGGACAAGGACAATGACCACGATCCGGCTCAGAGTGAAGCTTTCAAACAGTTTATATAGTGAGAGGTTAATCAGCAGAGCTGATTGGAATCAGCTGAGTGCTGAGAACCAGCTCCCAGGAGGATCCACAGCGCCCTCTGGTGGGCAACCTCTGGATCCCAACAGGAAAAGAAGCCCACAGGAAGGGATCCAAACAGCCCTCTGGAGGGCAAACCTTTGGATCCCAACAGATGCAATCTGTTAGGTTTCCTTTGGCAGGAACTGACAAATTTTTCTGTAGGATTTCATTGCATTCACTTTGTAAATTACCTTGAGATGACATAAAGTGAACAGGCACTATATAGATAAAAGCAAACTGATGTTAAGATATTTCCACCCTGCATGATGTTGAAATCAAAATTTTGAATCTTTATTGAGAGTTCTAAATAATTTTAAACACATGTTAAGGTTAAACAAGAGGATATTCTGGTCCTACGCGACCTCCCCAAGATTCATTTGGTTGACAGAAAGTAGAAGTCATGATTAAACAGGCGTTAGAGATTAAATTCAAGTCTTTATTTATCAATGGATACCCTAGGAAGACTCCATCGTCTACCCATTTCCCTCAACCTTCAGAAGCAGTCTGAGGCATCCTACTGGCGGGCTTACATTGTTCAAGCTTTTGCCCTTTTCAGGCCAATTCTCCAGTGGTGCAAAAATGTTTTGGATTGGGCGCAGTTTCCACCTCATCATGGCCCTGCTTCCTGTAGTGTACAGGAATAGAATCCCTAACAGGAGGGGGATTAGAAATGTTCCATTGTAATATCAATATAATTACTGACCAACTCTATCTGATATATCTGAATATCAATTTATAGAATTATTTATTTTAGATGTGCACATAATTTAAAGGCTAAAAACAGAGGAACACAAACTAAAAAGTAAAATAGAGGACCTTTTCTGCTGAAAGCTGAGTTTATCTCATGACCTGTACCTAATACTGGCCATTCATTGGCTCAGACATATCAATAATATGGAACGGCTTTAGAACACTGACACACTCACATATGTCAGGAAGAAGATGGTAATGTGTTCAAAGTAAGACCAACAAGCGCTTACTCATCTACAGACAGCCTCCGAATATGTATATGTTGATGGAACTCAGCTATATGCTACTCCACTGTTGTACCAGACACAATTCCACACTCTGTCTGCATCTCAAAACACACACAGTGATGCCTACCTGTGCCGTACTGAGTACTGATTAGCCAAAGGCCCCATCCAAGCTGCCTCATACTATAAGGAGATTGATTCAGTCAGGCTATGTTGCAGAGATCTCTGCAGAGGAGGCATCAAGTCCACAGAGTCCTGGTATGTACCGCATCATATAGCGCACCACAATGGAAAGGACAGACGCAAGGGAGGCTTTGAAATCAGACAGTTGGCCAGTAATGTGCCTGAAATAGTTGTACACCTACCTCCTAAAGTGCAATCGGCTAGCAGTGAATTATGGTCATCTAAAGCCAATGACAACCGGAATGATCCCAAACTTGGACTATGCTGGGTCTGTTCAAATTACACCCTAAAGGGGTCATTATGCTTGAAGCACAGACATTTCAAAATGAGCCACCCGTCACTGGGTCTGCAGTATTTATATGCTATGCAGCGTTCCGTCTGTTCTGGCAAGCTCTGGGGGGGCGTTTTCTGCACACACCACAAGCTGACAACAACACAATGCAAGATGATGTGTAAAACACTGTCGTTTACAGCTTTATCAACCATTAGGAGCTGCTGCTTGCTCACCTTGATCCACCATTCTTGATCGTTTACAGATGGAAGAAAAAAAAGCACCAGGCTCACGCAGCAGGCCAGGCCTAGGAGAAAGCCGGAGGAAGCGGTGTGCTAAACGGCGTAAGAGGGGCAGTAGAGGCGGGCTAACAGAGAAGCTAAGATGGAATTACGACAGAATACTCAATCCTTCATCAATCCTGCTCTCCAATGTCTGTTTACTGGAGAGCAAAATGGTTAATCTCAGAATCGAACTCTGTTCAAACAAGGAGATTAGTAACCACTGCGCCATCATCCTGACTGAATCATAGCTTCATTCATAGATAACTGGTGTAAAAATGGTAGATCGGTCGCCAGCTTCTGCTCTCCAGACATCGAGTTTGTGACTGTTAACTGCAAATTCTATGTGCCTAGAGAGTTCAGTGTGGTTAGCATTACTGCTGTTTACGTGTCCCCCAACGTTAATACAAAAGAAGCTATGAAGACTATACCATGCTATCTCTGATCTTCGATCTGCACACACAGGGGCGTTTTCATCATTGTAGGGGATTTTAACCATGCTAATTCGAAGACTGTAGTCCCTCATTTCTACCAACGTGAACTTTTTTGAATGCTCTGAATATAATTTGTTCAAAGCTGCTGCAACCTATGACACCCAAATAAATATAAAAGCTGTAGATAAGGAAATCGTGTTTAGTATACACTGTGTATACAAAATGACAATCAAAGTTGTCTGAGTTTAAGTACAATGCAGGAGTAAGATCTAACAGGAGGAGTACAGATACAAGTACATTATCTGAGGCCACAAGAATATCATTAGTTAATTTCAACAAAACTGTTAAACTGTTGACTATGATGAGCTCTAAAACCTAATTAAACCACTTCAGAAAGTGAATTATCATGTAAGGGTTAGAAACTTGTCTAGTAACTACTTTCCCAAAAATTTGTAAAGTTGAGCCGTTTTACTTTTCAGGAAGAAGACAGGTTCTGCATGAAATTAAATGTTTTGGTGTACAATGCAGCAAACAATTTTACAACAAAAGCAAAGCACGTTTTCTATTTATCCATAGATTGTCAAGAGCTTGTGTGAAATGAGTCATGTATCATTGGGGGTGAAAGCAACTCAGTGAATCAAAGCTATATAACTAATAATTTGCAAATAATATAAGAGTATAATATTTATCTCAATTCTTCAACTTTAAAACTAATTTAAACTTGATGAAACAACCTTTTCAATTGTTTGGATATTTCCTTCACTTTCAAGCCATATATGATTGGATTAAAAAGAGGATGATACAATATCACCTGTAAAGTCATCACTAGACGAACAACTTTTGTAAAGTTTGATCCCAGACGGACTATGATTACATCAAATGCACATAAACAGGAGAAACTCATCAGAACTAACAAGTGAGGTGTGCATGTCTTAGCAGCTTTCTTTCTGACTTCTTGAGAACTCTGAAAAGCTATTATTAGTATTCTGGTGTAAGAAAAAATTATGAAAAGCATAGATAACAAAGCAGTCACTGCTACAGACAGAGCACCAAATACAATGTGCACCTTTGAACTTACACAGAACATATGATATATTGAATTGTTACACAGTATTCCATTCAAATTCAGTTTACAGAGTTTTATATTAGAGCTCAATATTACTTGGACCCCAGTCACACTAGCAGGCACAAGCCAAGCTAAACTTAGGAAAATACTCACTCTTGTTCTTCCCATTATTGTTGCATATTGTAAAGGTTTACATATAGATACATAACGATCATAAGCCATAAATGCCAGCAACAAAAACTCAGAACCACTTAAAGAATAGAAAAGAAAAAACTGAATATAACAATATGAATATGATACAATTTGCTTTTCAGATAAGAAATCTGAAAGCAGCTTTGGATAGATATTAGTGCAGAAAACAAGGGAATTCAGAAGCAAAGCTGCAATTAAAATGTACATGGGCTCATGGAGGTTTCTGTGCATCCATATAACATACACAATAGTCAAATTACAGATGATAATAAAAACATAGGCTGTCAGCATGAATACAAAATAAAGATATTTGTATTTATGTAACTCTACATGTCCTTCAAGTGTTATGTATGTTTCATTAAGTTCATCCATAGATGTGTTTACAGAGATATTATTATATCAAAGCAGACATTTATAGCAATACCTTCAGAACTTAAAAAAAACATTGTTGCCTGTTCTCTCTCAAAATCAAGACAGTGGTTGTACTTTGTTTATTGAAAATCTTTATCATATTACTTAATTCCCAATGGAAGTCATTGAGCTCCTACCCAACCACATGGAACCTTTGAGGACAACAGGGACACTATGACTCAGCAGTTGTTGGAGCTCATGCTAAAATATAATGTTCCTCAATAAAGCAAAAACAAAAGCTATGAAAAAAAAGTTACTACCTGCAAAGAAAGTGTGTGTTAGCTGTATTTGTTAGCTTGTTGGGATATTTTCCCAGAATTATGGTACATTTGGAGGACATTTAGGCACTTGTGGGGACCAAGGACTGGTCCCCATGAGAAGTTTAGGTTTAGGACTAAGGAATGAATTGACCAAGCCTCTTCAGGGAAGCAGATGAGAAAAGGAACAACCTGGTTCAGGGTTCCAGGAGTCCACAGAAAGTTCAGGAAGTAGGAGACGCATTGAAGAGAGAAAGAGAGAGAGAGACTCTTTTTGACTCTTCTTTTATTTATACAATAAAGTAACACAACACGTTTAAAATCCTGATCAGATCAAAAATACATACATCTTTGCATAGGATGCTTGTTGAACTTTAGTTCGTCCTGATCAGAAATAGTGCATACATTTCTTCAAAACCCCACAGTTGCAAAAGCGCATTACATTTCTGGTTGCTCTGTGGAAGTGAAACTCCAGCCGGATCCTGGCCCTGATGTTGCACTTCTACAAACATGCACCATCGAGTTGAGATCCAGCTTGTAGTCTGTCTCTTCTAGATAAATAAATAGCCATTTTTCCTTCAGCAATTAAAACATTTAAAATTTGGGATTTCAGCTTAGTTGCTTTGCAATAATGTACACCATTAATAAAAAGAATTGGTAAAAACTACCGTACCCCAAAGAGACTAAAAACATTCATCAACAGGTTAAAAAAAAAGTAGTTAGCCATGAACAATCCATAAAAACGTGAAAAACATTTTCTGATAGACTGTAAAAAGGAAACTCATTTAAAACCCCAGGATCATTGACTGATAAAAAATAGTTTGTTGTAATAGCACCATGGAGAATGCTCCATTATAGTTCACCAGTCTGTTTTTTTTATTGGAGGCTTAGAAATAGTCCTCCATTGGGGTTTGTGTCCTCCCAACTTGTCTTCCCACACACTAACAGCTTTTCTTTGTAAAATTCTCTTGTTAAGAATTTTTACCAGTGTCTGATACAGTACAGCACTTTTGGGCCAGTGCTGCACAAATCCATTTTAAAGTTTATGTTTTGCATCAAAGGACCACCGTCCTCTGTGAAGTCTGGATCCAACTGGATGTCAGGGTATGGGTCCGCAGTATCAGGTAGTCTTTCTCCTTTGACAAACAGCTTCAGGAGGCACAGCTGTTGTTCTCTCTTTCATGAGGTAAATCTGGTCCAGCCACCTCCACAAGCTGCTTCAGGGTCACTGTTCCAGCCGTGCACTGTGCCTCCGTCAGACCTGGCACCATACTGTCTGACATCCATTCTCGCACCGCAGGGTAAAGATTTTTCTTAATGCAGAGTAAAGATTCTTCTGCCAATGCAGAGTGTTAGGCATTCTGATTCTTTTTAACTTAAAAAGAGCACAGGATTTAAAAACACCGTGATAAAACTGAGGCAACCAGTTAAAGGAGAACGTTTTTTTACACGTCATACAGTACACACACCGCTGCAGCGGCGACCTCCACCGCTCCCGCCCTGCTCTCATCAGATGGGCCTCCTTGCTGTTTCTCAGAGTCTGGTTGAGTCGGTCCAGCTCTGTCAGGACACATTTTTACAATGTGTCCCTGTTGACCACATTTCAAAACACTTCATATGTGCTGATGTTGCAAACAACACATACTTAACATGAAAGCGCACATTAAACTCCTCATCTCCTCATATTGAGAATCATGTATAGCTGTCTCCTGTGAGACAGAACATGCTTCAGGAGTGATGATTCACACAGAGAAAGAATTTTTTAATCGGGCACACAAGCTTTCTGTGTCGGGACAGCTCTTTAAATTGAAAATCATCACTGATGCATTGAGGGACATCTGACAGAGTGATTTTATTAGCTGGTAACTTGAGTGGTGACACCTGCATAAACGAACCATTAACCGCAATTCCAGACTCAACCAAAACATGAGCCTGTTCCATCTTTTCCACAAACTAAACAACAGCTCCACTCATACGAGCTGTGGACTTAATAGACCCATGTCCAATCATTTCCCCTATAGCCAAACAAAATTCTTCTGTGCTGCGTGGAGAGCCAGCGTCCACCTTCACGCCATGTCTCCGTGTCAGCGTGGAGAAACCTCCCGTACCCACCACCATGGCGTTTCAAAAGTACGCCGACCAGCCGCCAGGCTACACCCGACACACACAGAGACAGAGAGAGAGAGAGAAATTGCACAAATACAAATAAATTCAGTGAACTCCCTTAAAGCAACAACGTTTGAGCAGAGTATTTTTCAGGAAAAAGTGGAGGTGAAGGTCCTTGGCCCTATTTAGAGGTTCTTAGAAAACATGCAGGGCTCTCTAATTATCCTCGTAGGTGAATGCCCACTGTGAGAGACATAATCTTAAAAAATTCCAGAAATCACAACGTATGATGCAGCTGCAAATGATAATTTATTTGAACACCAGCTTCTCATCCTGCTCCTGTTGCACCTATGGCGGTTCCTGGTCCAGGTGAAACACCTTATCCTGAACCAATGCAACTGGGAAACACACACAGCAGTCCAAGGAGGAGAAGGTCAAAAGCCACCAACTGAATCTGTGCCTCACTGTGGCAGAGAGAGACACCGGGTGAATCCTGTCTGGTAAAAGGACAGGATCAGAAGGGGAGAGCTCTGCTGAGCCACACCAGACTTTCTGTCTTTCCAGATCTCCTGCTTCCAGTAACTACTGTATATTAGCTTTCAGGAGTTATAACTGTAAGCTTTCGTGGACTCTGGTACATTATTCATATAAGGTGTTTGCTAGACCACTGGGAATAAAGCTTCTTTCATCACCGGATACCCACAAGGTCAAAGCCTTGGATGGCCATCAAATAAATCAGTCTTTTCTCGTCATTATATCAGTTGAAATTTTGGTGGGGGTTGACCACGTTGAACAGTTTTTTTTTTTTTTTTTTTTTAATAATTGATTCACCTCAGGTCCCTTTTGTACTAGGGATTACATGGTTATACAAACAGAAAAATAAAGAGTGGCAAGACTGGAAAGCCTTCTTGATGCAAATAATAACTTGATGCAATCTGTTAGGTTCCCTTTGGGAGGAAATTTTTGACTAATCTGTCTGTAGGATTTCATTGCATTCACTTTGTAAAGTGCCTTGAGATGACATAAAGTGAACTGGCACTATATAGATAAAAGAAAATTGATGTTAGAATATTTATACCCTGAATGATGTTGCTTTGAAGACGTACTTTAAAAGACCTTTAGAAAAAATGCAAAACAACTACTGTAGTCAGCGCTTATAAAATGGGCTGCATTGCTTGACATCAAACATTTTTAATCTTTGTTGAGAACTCTAAATAATTTTAATCAAATGTTAATGTTAAACAACAGGATATTTTGTTCCTACACCACCTCCCCAAGATTCATTTGATTGACAGAAGGTAGAATGGTGAATGATTAAACAAGAGTTTAAATTCAAGTTATTATTTATCAATGGATTCCCAAGGGAGACTGTATTGTCTGCCTGTTTCCCTCAACTTTCAGAAGCAGTCTGAGGCATTCTATAGGTGGGCTTACACTGTTCAAGTTTTTGTCCTTTTCAGGCCAATTCTCCAGTGGTGCGGAAATATTTTGCATTGGGCCCAGTTTACGCCTCACCGTGCGCCCTGCTTCCTAAGGTGTACAGGGGCTAACGAGGGGTGATTAGACACTCACAACCACCTCCCGAGCAGGAATCAAGGTTGGGAGAAAATGAAATATGTTTGAAATGCAGTCTGCCCTCGTGAGGTGTTCATGGGCAAATCCTGCTGTGGAAGCATAGCTATGAGGGTCTACCAGCCAATTTACCAGAACCTTGCACACTGTGTACGTGCAAACAAGCAGAATCACTAACAGGTTGGGATTAGAAATTTTCCATTTTAATTTTAATACAATTAATGAGCAACTCTATCTTATAATCCCATATCAATTTATATAATTATTAATTTGAGATGTGCACATAATTTAAATGCTAAAAACACAGAAGCAAAAAAGAAAAACTAAAATAGCAGAAGATTACATACTATAAAATAAGACTTTAACAACCTTTTCTAAAAACTAATTGCAAAATACACAGGGTTTGGTGATCTTATATACTCTTATAAATTAAAAAAAACATTGCAGCCGGAGTTTCAGATTTATTTCATAAATAACTACACAATTATAGCAATACTAATGTAAAAAAAAAAATCAATTATAATTTCATAATTTAAGGTATATTCAAAACTGCTGTGGATTTTTAGTTAAGACCATTTTTACTCTCCAGAAAAATTGCTTAAGATGTTTGTAAATTTCCTTCATTTTAAACCCATAAATAAATGGATTAAATAAAGGATGATACAAAACAATTTGTAATGTCATAATTAAACGTGCAGGTTTGGAGATGCCTGATTCCACTCGAACGATGCATATGTCATACACACTCAACAAAGTCAGGCTAAATAAAACCAACAAATGGGGTAGACATGTCTCAGCAGCTTTTTTCCTCACCTCTTTACAGCTTCTGTAAGAAATAATCATTATCTTTGTATATGAGAACAAAATGAAAAGTATAGGAAGTATTACTACATCCAGTATTGCAAATACACCAAAAATAGCAAGAGATCTTGGCATCGCACACTGAAGTGTGTAAATGGCATTATTACAAAATACTCCTTTAATATTAAAGTTACAGAGTTTAACTTTAGTGCTGCTAAGCATTATTAGTGGAATTGATGCATGACAAGCTGGTATGAACCAAGAGAAAACCAGGAAAACAGTAACTGTGGTGTTTGTCATAATAGTCGGGTATAGCAGAGGCCTGCATATGGACACATATCTATCATAGGACATGGCTGCTAATAGAAAGAACTCGGCTGGCCCTACAAAGTAGAAGAAATAAAACTGAAGGAGACATGCTTGATAAGTTATCTTCTGTTTTTCAGACAAAAAGTCGATCAAAAGCTTTGGGTAAGTGGCCGTGCTGTAAAAAACACAATTCACAAGCAACGCAGCAATAAAAACATACATTGGTTCATGGAGGTTTTTGTTAACCCATATGAGGTACACTATAGTCAAATTACTGCATATAATTAGTATATAAGCAGAAAACATGATTAAAAAATAAACATATTTGTATTTGCTCATTTCTACATACCCATCCAATAAAATATAGGTAACATTCATGTCATTATTCATTATGTACCAACAGAACACAGGTATCAAAAATGTTAAAGTTTGACATCCAGCTTCCACTCTGTCAGTTTCCACACTGTCTTTTTGTACTAGTTTACCTAAACCTGACATCCAGATGTGTCTGTTGCTTTACGTGTAACACTGCAAGTTCATGCTTAAGTGTAATGAGTTTACAAACCTCTAGGAAGCTTGTCTCTAGAGGCTATTACATCACTCATTAACATCTTCATTAGAATCTACTATGAGATCTGAGTTAATACATAACTTTAATCAGAAATTAGTGCAACCCATTAAAATTTTGTTGTAAACCATTATTTATAAAAAAAAAATGTATGAAGAAAATGTAGCACTGCCTTGTAGTTTTTGGTTTTGTTAAGTTTTTTTCTGGAGATTCAATGTCTCAATGCTTTTTTTCAGGTCCTGAAATGTCGGAGGTTTGTCTTCAAAGCGGTGTTTCAAGTCTATGAATCAAAGATTAAATTAATACATGAATAAATAAATGAGTGATTAAATTTAATAAAGTTATTACAATACAAAATCAGAAGGAAAACAAATTTTCTTAAATCAAAGCTGCAATCATATGGGTCAACACATGGGAGTACCTCCTACAGCTGAGATGAACAGCAGGCCGCAGTACCAGCATTAGGCTTTGTTAGCAGATTAAATATTATATCCCAGTCTCACTGGACTAAATAACTGTTTAAATGAGCAAATAATTGGGTTTAAGTGGCAGTGGAACTCTGCTTATTTTCATTACCATGGTGAATCACTTGTAAGAGGGACTCGCAAAGACAAAAGAGTGAAACAATAAAGCACATTGACTGTTCCTGAGCTTCCTTCCCTGTTGCTCTCTATTTCTTACATTCTTGATTCCTGTTGAACTGGTGACATCATCACCACTGAGCAAGTGCAATGGCATCACCACACATATAGTGGTGGGGAGACAGAAGCTGCACAGCTTGCCAGTGGGGGCTCAGACCCAGCTCTTTTTTTTTATGAGAAGGGAGCCCAATGCCAATTGTTGCGGGGCCAATCCGTGTTTGAAAAACCTGCTTAACCCGCTACTTTAAATATGAAAAATGCTTTAGTCTATTTTTCAACACAAGCTCAAACCACTGTTATGCAGCAACTATATATTTAACACCCACCCGACTGAAGGTGAGAAACATGTTATTTAATCACTTTTTGCCATAGTTTTAATTATCTGTTGTGACAGCAACAATTTTACAAGATTATTTCTTGAATGGTAGTAGATCAATACCGTACCATACCATACCAACTTTATTTATGAAGCACTTCATACACCAATAGGACCAAAGTGCTGTACATAATCATAAAATACAATGAAATTATAAAATCAATATATCTCTTTAGGGGAAATCTTCTGGCAGCAGGTGAAAATGAAGTCTAAAAACGTTGTTCTAATATATAGAACCTGTGCATCATGATGGGACCCTCATTTTGACTCAGTCTTCTTTTACACAGTAAAGTGGGTGTTTGCTAGCCTGGGTGCCATTCCGAACTTAGTCCCGCCCACAAAGTTTGAGGTCGGGGAAATTTGGTCTGGCTCTGCTCCATAGTAGCGCCGAGTATTATAAGCCCACTGTCAGGCCATCCAATCAAATTGTCAGGGCGGGCTTTATACGATGATGGACAGATGACCAACAGTAACGTAATCAACCACGTGACCAAAGCGCTTGGGTGACAACAACAATGGCTGCCGCTGGAGAGTTGAGGTGAGTAGATTCTGCTATTAGGTCTGTTCTAGAAGATATGATTGCAGCAAATTAATTTTAAAAGAGGAAACAGAGAAACGCCGATCAAGGCTCATCTTCTTATTATAGGCGCAACTGCACGCTTTGATTTTTGGACAACAATAACTATGCCCTCGCTTAACATACGTCATTTACTCCGCTGTTCTTATTGGTTGTAGGTCTATCCAATTGAGTGCAGAGGCATTTTTTTTCCTGGTTCGTTCAAACACTTCCATAATCACAGCTCTATTGGAGCAGCATCAGACTCATATTCTGACTAGAATTGAGTCGGACTACGCCAGGCTAGGTGTTTGCAGCCGTGTTTCTGATATAATTATCCTAATAAATTGTTGTTATTAGAGGTTATCAGTCCCATAGACATATATAGACAGATTTATTTTGTCCTTTTGTATACAAGAAATTTCATTTAAAACAGCTCTAGACAATTTTATTTTTTAAAGTGCAGCCTTGAAAACATTAATAAATACATAAAAAAATAGTAAGATAAACATATGACTGTATATTAAATTAAATGTTAGAATATTTACAGTTCTAACATTTAATTTTTTTATACATAAAATAACCCTTTTTACACAACATTCAGCAGTCTAATGGTGGTGGGGAACAAATGTTATGGAATCTGCTGGACCTGCATTGGATACTTCAAAGCCTCTTCCCCGAGGGCAGCAGGGAGAACGGTCCATGGTGGGGGTGTGAGGCGTCATTGATGGTGTTATGGGCTAAGGACACGCAGCACTGGGATGAAATGTCTTTAATGGAGGGAACAGGAGCCCAGATGATCTTCTCTGCAGTTCTCACCACTCTTCTCACCTTCTTCTAGTCTGAGGTGCTGCAGCCTCCACACCACACAATGAGACAGCTGGTCAGAACGCTACTCTATGGTGCTTCTGTAGAAGGTGGTGAGGATGGGTGGGGGCAGGTGGGCTCTCCTCATCCTCCACAGGAAGCACATGCACTTTTGTGCCCTTTTGATCAGTGAGGTGGTGTTTACATTCCAGGTGAGGTTGTCTGTGATGTGCACCCCTAGGAATTTGGTGCTGTTGACCACCTCTATAGCTGAGCTGTTGATGACCAGTGGAGCCGCGGTTAGGCCGGTTCTTCCTGAGGTCCAAGATGATCTCATTCTTCTTCTCCCCGTTCAGGATCAGGCTGTTATCTTTGCACCAGCACACCAGCTCTACCTGCTCTCTGTTTTGTTTTTTTCTACCAGCCTTTCGAAGCACTTCATCATGATTGGAGTCAGTGTGACAGGCAGGTAATCATTGGAGTGAGGTGACCTGAGGCTTCTTTGGGACTGGAATAATGGTGGCAGACTGGAAGCATGCTGCCACAACGGATCGGTCCAGTGAGGTGTTAAAGATGTCTGTGAGGACACCAGCCAGCTGATCTGCAAACTCCTTATACACCCACCCAGGTATGTTATCAGGCCCTGGGGCCTTCCTTGGATTGACTTTCCTCAGAGTTTTCCTCAATTCAGCTACGTCCCAGGTTTAGTGTCTCTTCTCCCTGGTGGGGAACAGCTTTTACTGCTGGGGTGCTGTTTATTGCCTCAAACCTTCCAAAAAAGTTGTTCAGTTCATTTAGAAAGTGAGTGTTTGCTGCATCTACCGGGGGGAGGATGTGTTGTAGTCCGTGATCATCTGAATGCCTTTCCACATCCTCCTGGTTTTGCTGTCGTCGTGGAAAAGATCCTGGATTTTCTGGCAGTGGTGCTGCTTCGTTGATCTGATGGCGGTTTAAGTTGGCATGCACTGTTCTGAGTGCCTCCTTATCACCAGACTTGAAAGCTGAGTTCCGTGCTTTTAGCGATTTCCTAACCTCTCCATTTATCCAGGGTGGTTGGGTTGGCCCGGGTGGTGATGTTCTTTTTGATGCTGACGTCCTAGGGGTGGCCATTTCTATAGCACCAAAAAGGAGGACATTGTGCGGCATATCAATAAATTACTAAAAGAGGATGCTTGTGTAGCTGAATAGAACAAAATATTAAAGAAATGTATAAAAAGTAATTGGTTCCCAGCATTTGTATTTATTTAATACATTGTGGTGTTTAAAAGTGACCATTTTTAACACGATTAATTTGCGCAGAACTCCTGCAATTGATCATAAAGCAGTTGTTTGGAAAAGAAGCTCGAGAAAGAGCTAGAGAATAGGACTCGATGCAAACTGCAAAAGTGGCTGAGAAAAGAGGAATTCATGACATAGCTGCAGCCTGTGAGAGAGAGTAAAGATGATTTCACCATGTTCTCTATCTATCCATTTCTATATCTATATATAGAATTAAATTATCAAAATTATTTCTAATAGCATTAAAAGAGCATTAAATTAGAGTTCCTCATTCCTGTATAAAACCTGTGAACGCTTAATTTAATCTGACATATTAAAAAAATCCCCATCATCATCCAGCAGATGTTCAGTTTCTGCCCAAATATTTTCTTTTCTGTTGTGGATTTTGTAACAGGGATAACTAGGATCATACATAGTTTGTATGAACTCTGTTTATTCTCTGCTTCCAAACTCATCATCTCTTCATCCATTCCTGCAATAAGAATTTTCTTTTTAAAGTTGTGAGATTCACTCTAGAATCTCACAACTTCTTCCTGGTCTGTTGAAGAACCAATAGTCTGCATCCAATTATTTAATTAATTGCTCTTAGTTTTTGGGAATATATACAAACTATGCTCTAATTTCTAGATACCGATCTGTTTTTACTATAATTTAATTTGACAAACCGGGTCTTCTACATTCTTCTTTTTCTGTTTGGTGCGATTGCAATAGCGGTCTTGATCTGACGGACCGGAGGGGAGCAAAAATAGCTCAGCTCCGTATTTTGACGGTGAAGGACGGAGAAGACGCGTACGTGGGCGGTGACGAGCGGAGGATGTGGAACAGCTCTCATTGATTTACATGACAGACAAGTAGCCTACTCCGTACGTGAGCGGGCGGAGCGCTGACGGAGTATGTGGAATCTGGGAGTAAGGAGGACAAATACACGTCCCGCTGGGTGCAGCGCGGACGCCGACAGTGCAATGAAAATCCGGACTGTCCGCCATAAAGCCGGACATCTGGCCACCCTAGCTGACGTCCTCAATGCATTTGTTGATAAAGGCTAACACAGTCATGGCATACTCAACAATATTTAATAAGTTGTTATATGTTGCTGCATCCTTAAAGATGTTCCAGTCAGAGCATTCAAAACAGTCTTGGAATTTCTTCATGGTGTCCTCAGACCACACTTGGACCTCTTTAACTGTCGGTTTAGCCCTAATCAGCTTGGGCTTATATGCAGGGATAAGCATGACAGATAGGTGATCTGATGACCTGAGGTGGGGGTGGGGGGCTGCTCTGAATGCATCTTTGGTGTTAGAGTAAACCAGGTCTAAAATGTTTTGACCCCAAGTCCACATGTTGGTAAAAATTAGGGAAAACAGTCTTCAATTTAGCCTGGTTAAAATCCCTAGCATTGATGAAAACACCCTGTGTGTGTGCAGATTGGAGCTCAGAGATAGCCTGGTAGAGAGGGGCTTCTTTAGTATTAGCACTTGGGGCCACACTGAACTCTCTGGGTAGACAGAAAGGTCTGCAGTTAACAGTCAGAACCTTAATGTCTGGAGAGCAGAAGCTGGCAACCGATCTAGGGGTCTTGCACCAGCTGTTGATGTAAACACAGAGCCCACCACCTCGAGTCTTACAGCTTAGCTCTTTGTTCCTATTGGCGCGTTATAGCTTTAGCCCCTCCAGGTTAGTAACATTTTCCGGTATTGCTGGATGCAGCCATGACTCCGTCAGAATGATGGCGCAGCAGTTACTAATCTCCTTCGTTGAGTTCCAGATTATCCATTTTGTTTTCTTGTGGGCATTGAAGAGCAGGATTGATTGAAGTGGAGATCTGTGAGGATTTCTCTTTAGCTTCACAGTTAGCCCCCTCTGCATCCTCAATTTCTCCATCTTGCGCATTTCTTCCTTTGGCAGTTACATTCCGTTGTTGTTTTGTTGACATCCGTCTGTAGCACTCCACAGCTTTTTAAATGGTCAAAAATTTCAGTATTTAAAACATTTTGAGACCATAGCTCCAGCAGTCATTGGCGATCATAGATGCGTGTTTGAATTCTAGTTTGTATCAATAGTAGCTTTTCTTGGCCGCTGCTTTGGAGTACGCCATGGTTACCACCACATAGAATGGCTTCAGATAGTGCAAGTAGTCTCATTAGGTTGTTATTATCGAGTGAATCCTGATCCTAAGCCTAAAGTTATTCCTTTTCCCCCCACAAAATTAATTAAGTGATTTATGTGTAATCTGAAAATAATTTCAGTAGTTCTTCATGTACTGTAAATACAACTAAATGAAAATAGAATTATCTGCATCTCACTCATGTTAAACAGACCAAAAACAAGTAATCTCATGCCTTGTCAACTTTTCAAAGTGTGCATGCTCTGATTGGGGATTTTTTTTTTCTATGTACAAAACCACAACAAAAATCTGACTGAATCAAGAAATACAACAGCGTGATTGGCTGTAAGGAGAATGGAGACAGAGGACAGGCCGAGTTTACTGAGGAAAACCTGCTACCAAGCAGGTTAGCTCTGGGGAGAACGTTACTATGGTGTCTGAACAGAAATTGAATGAACCCTGTTTTGAACTGTAAAACTCAGAGTTTCGCTGTTTTCAGGTTAAGACAAATTTGAGATAAACCTGCTTCGTAAAACGAACCCCAGGACAAAAACCGTTTAGGTAGACAAATCATAAATTTATCATTTCCTAGGATTTGACAAACATTCTTGACATTAGCAAAATAATGATATTTAATTCTAAATTTAATATAGATACTAGTTAAGACTGTAGTCTCTTTTGTAAATCAGATTTCAACAAAGTTTTCTTTATAGATGATAATAATGATGATATAATGATTATCACAGTACAATCCTTAAAAATACTGTATAATAATATACTATATAATTTAATATATTACAATATATTAATATAAAACTTTGTGTTTAATTTTATTAATTGCTAAATATATAACTGCATGTATATATCTCATCAAGTTTGACTTCAGTTTAAATTGTTTTAATCTGAATAAATAGGTGAAATCTAACTGAAAGGTAATTTTAAAATTTGTTTTGGTCTCTTAAGGGGATGTGACATGTAAAAGATTATTGCGATAATATCTCTGACTTGTCTTACACCTCTGACCCAAGATGGCCAGCTTTGTAAGCATGTCAGCCTAGCTGCAGGCAGCGTCCAATGGTGCGTCTACGTCTATGGTTTTACCTGTTTAAAATCAAGTAGCACTGAAAAAGTAGGTTAGATCGTTTGAATTCAATTTCGGAGTTTAATGGGGGGAATGGCGTAACGACACAACAATAGGCCCATAGGCAACATTATCTGGGTGGGTCCCATATGAATTACAACACCACATATTTTGGGAAGTTTCTTCCATTCTTCCAGCAGCTCTTCTTTGCTTTTTCTTTTCTGGAATCCGCTTAAGTACCTCTTTTTGGTATCCATGCGTCACTAAGACACATTGTACGTACGGTTATGGTTTTAATCGATGCTCTGTATTACCCATAATTCCAAGGCGTAGTGTAAAAAATAAAATACTCAAATACATTGTCCTATTAAGATCTTTATTGCTGTTTGAAACATATTATATGAGTTTATTTTTTATCAACCGTCTAATGAATTATACACAGTTATTAACATAGTAATTAAAAGTACTCCTGTCTGCTTTGCTATTGGTGTCGTGTTTAAATGGCTCACCATCATGTTGTAATCTGGCATGTGTTGGGGTATAAATAAGGTCAGTCAAACAGGTATCAGGTGGGTTTAAGAAGAATTTTTTGCACCATTACATCTGCAAAGAGATGTACTAGTCCGCAATTGCGTTGGTGGCTAACCAGGTGTCAGTGATGGGGCCCCTAAGAGGTCGGGGGCCCCTAAGAGGTCGGGGGCCCCTAACCAACTGCAGTCTCTGCTTACCAGTTGTTACGCCATTAAGTTGACCTCTGGGTCACCTGAAAAAATAAATTTAATATCTCTGAAACAACAGCAGCACACATGATCTTTTTAAAAATATATCTATTTATTTCTCATTTTTTGAAATGACCATTTTAACAGCACAAACCTGAACTAATAAATCACTAACCGTCTTTCTTTTTTTGAAACAAGAAATGTTAAATATAATTATTCAAAATATTCACATATGAAATCCTGCATGGAACAGTAATTACCAGTTAAACTATGTGGAAACCAGTGGTTTGCATAAAATACAAGATAAATAGATAAACAAAAGTATAAATGCTTATTTTTCTAAAGAATTACAGAATAACCCTCTAAGGTGTTTATAAATTTCCTTCATTTTAAGTCCATATATAATTGGATTAAAAAGTATGGTATAAGTAATGGACTAGCTTACAAAACACTTTGAGATTATATTATGGAGATAAATATTTATTTGTTCTGTGGATAAATTGCACGAATCTTACAGGCATGGAAAATAATATTTAATATTAAATTTGCAGCTATTTTTTTTTTATTTTTTTTTAACAATTGGAAAAAGCTAAATCCTGACAGAGATATATGTAATTAGTTTAACTATGTGGGATCAAAAAAACAGATTTACATCAGATGACATATATGGCAAAATTTATTTTACTTTCTCCTTCCACAACAGAATAACCTTTTAAGGTGTTTATAAATTTCCTTTATTTTAAGTCCATATATAATTGGATTAAACAGCGGACTGCACATTATTATTTGCATTGTCATAACAAAACGTATCGTCTTTGATATATCAGCTTCCAGTCTAACAATAACAGTATCATAAGTGAGCAAACAAGAATAGTTGATTAAAACCAGCAGGTGAGGTAAACATGTCTGTGTAGCTTTTTTCCTGACATTCCCACAACTTCTATAGGCCACTATTAGTATCATGCTGTAAGAGAATAGTATGAAAATCATTGGAAGAAGGCTAATATTGAATAAACCCGCTAAGCCATATATCACCAGTGCTCTTGAAACAAAACACAAAAAAGATAAATTACAAAATTATTACAAAAAATGCCTTTCAAAGTAAAGCTACAGAGTTTTAAATTAGCAAATTTGGCGAAAGGCACAAGGACATAGCAGGCAGGTACAAACCAGGC
>JAGKQL010000049.1:6623966-6648646 GCA_018398635.1 Cyprinodon brontotheroides | reverse complement strand
TCTTTGTACAGGTTACTGCATAAAATGTTTGTTGTTTAAACCTAACAAAAATGAATTTAGAATGAATGTATTTAAGAAAAGCAATTACACTAAACATCGCTAGATGGCCGCTCACATTGAGCCTGGTTCTGCTGGAGATTTCTACTTGTTAAAAGGGAGTTTTTTAATTTCCCTACCAGTCAATGAGTCATTACAATCAAATGGTTTTCCTTAGATAGAATTTAATCAGTTTGACTGTATGATCAGGTTGAATTGTCTCTTTAAAGTGCCCCGAGATGGAGTGAATTGGCACTACCGTAAGATATAAATAAACTGAATTGAAATAGAAATGAACATAACAATTATGTACAAACATTTTTTCACAAAGTTTAGATTAAATTAATTTTCAAACTAACTCTAGACTTCACTTTGAAAGAAAGTATATATTAAATAAAAAAGACAGAGTACCATCAATTAGTTTTGTCTAGATCACAGTTTTATAAACTTGAGACGTTGTGCCCTGTAGACGGATGCTACGGAAGCCTTTTAGGAAAAAAGAAAAATAATATGCAAAACTATTTGATTCATTTTATAGCACAAAATATATAGTACAGACCAAAAGTTTGGACACACCCTCTCATTATAAGAGTTTTCTTTATTTTCATGACTATGAAAATTTAAGATTCACAATGAAGGCATCAAAACTATGAATTAACACATGATGGAATTATATACTTAACAAAAAAAGTGTGAGCAACTGAAAATACGTCTTATATTCTAGGTTCTTTAAAGTAGCCACTTTTGCTTTGATTACTGCTTCGCACACTCTAGCATTCCCTTTAGTGAGCTTCCTGAAGAGGTAGTCACCTGAAATGGTCTTTCAACACTCTTGAAGGAGTTTCCAGAGATGCTTAGCACATGATGGCCCTTTTGCCTTCACTCTGCGGTCCAGCTCACCTCAAACCATCTCGATTGGGTTCAGGTCCGGTGATTGTGGAGGCCAGGTGTGGCTGGCGCAACACCCCATTACTCTCCTTCTTGGTCAAACAAATAGCCCTTACACAGCCTGGAGGTGTGTTTGGGGTCTTTGTCCTGTTGAAAAGTAAATGATGGTCAAACTAAACGCAAACCGGATGGAATAGCATGCTGCTGCAAGATGCTGTGGTAGCCATGCTAGTTCAGTATGCCTTCAATTTTGATTAAATCCTAAACAGTGTCACTAGCAAAACACCCCCACACCATCACACCTCCTCTCCCATGCTTCATGATGGGAACAAGGCACGTGGTGTCCATCTGTTCACCTTTTGTGCTTCGCACAAAGACACAATGGTTGGAACCAAAGATCTCAAATTTGGACTCATCAGACCAAAGAACAGATTTCTACTGGTCTAATGTCCATTCCTTGTGTTCTTTAGCCCAAGCAAGTCTCTGCTGCTTGTTGCCTGTCCTTAGCAGTGGTTTCCTAGCAGCGATTTTACCATGAAGGCCTAATTCACACAGTCTCCTCTTAACAGTTGTTAGAGATGTCTCTGCTGCTAGAACTCTGTGTGGCATTGACCTGGTCTCTAATCTGGGCTGCTGTTAAACTGTTTTTTCTGAGGCTGGTGACTCTGATGAACTTATCCTCTGCAGCAGAGGCGACTCTTGGTCTTCCTTTCATGGGGCGGTCCGAATGTCAGCCAGTTTCTTTATAGCGCTTGATGGTTTTTGTGAATGCACATGAGGACACTTTCAAAGTTTTGTCAATTTTTCGGACTGAATGACCTTCATTTCTTAAAGTAATGATAGCCACTTGTTTTTCTTTACTTAGCTGCTTTTTTCTTGCCATAATACAAATTCTAGCAGTCTATTCAGTAGGACCTGTATACACCTGACTTCTGCGCAACACAACTGATGGTCCCAACCCCATTTTTAAGGCAAGAAATTCCACTTTTTAAACCTGACAGGGGACACCTGTGAAGTGAAAACTATTTCAGGAGACTACCTCTTGAAGCTCATCAAGAGATTGCCAAGAGTGTCCGAAGCAGTAATCAAAGCGAAAGGTGGCTACTTTACAGAACCTAGAATATAAGGCATATTTTCAGTTGTTTCACAATTTTTTGTTAAGTATATAAGTCCACATGTGCTAATTCATAGTTTCGGTGCCTCAGTGTGAATCTACAATTTTTATAGTCAGGAAAATAAAGAAAACTCTTTGAATGAGAAGGTGTGTCCAAACTTTTGGTCTGCATTGTAGATAGCTTGTAAAAATGCGTAGCTCTATGCAAACACTAAACACTACTGAAATTAAGCATGAGTCCATTTAAAAGTCTCTGAGGAATGTTCAAGTTTTATGGGTTGATGCATTCAAGATTAATTTTAAATTAGCAGGAGATACATGTGAATGACACTAAAACTGAGACAGTAAATGCAGCCAAAACAGTGAAGTTTCACTCAGTTTTGCCTTGAAAAATTAACAATGACTCAGGAATGCATTAAAGTTGAGCTGACAAAGGATAACAAGTTCTAGGGGAAGGCCAGCCAGAACAGAATTTTTAGAAGACTCACAAAATGCTTGCTACTTTACCAGGGGTGGCAATGAATTAGTTTGGAGTTTTTAGCAGATATTAACACACAACATGGATCATTCAGTCAGGCTCATTGAGCATTAGCAATCAGTTTAAAACTCTTACTTACAAACCATCGGAGTCCATAAATTTTATGAATTTAATTGAATTAAATTCAGTGTATTTAACAGCACCACCACAAACCATGTCATTCTCACCCAGGCGTATTCTCATTATGAGTTCGTATAGTAGGGTTAGGGTTAGGTTAGTTACGCATCTAAAAAGTTATGCAACCGTAATTTACAGAACGTGCGTTTTGGGCGTTTTTTTAGAGCGTATGCGCATGCGCATCTTAACGCACCATTCTAAAGAACATAGAATTTAAAATACAATTAGCCCTAACCCTGACCCCTAAGATATAAAACAAGCAAGCAACGTGAAGTTAGAGACATGAAAGAAGTGATGATTGCAGTGTTTTCCCAGTTTTACGTCCGTCCAGCGGATCTCTGTTTTTTGTCTTCGTCTGCCTTCGAGCGCCATCGTTACTGCTCTGTTGCTGAGGAGGCGTTAGACAAAATGTTACAAAAATAGTGTGCATAACTTTTCATACGATTTCAATATGCACTTGAACTCGATAATGAGAATATGTTGCATCTCCAAGGCACTTACAGAGACAATTTTACACCCCATATCATAGAGTCAGATTGGTTAAAAAGTTTTCTATCTAAGGAAGACCAGCTGATTGCATCAACTCATTGACACGAAAACAATCCTTCACACCAAGCATGCTGGTAGCTGACGGTAGAGAGGAAAAACTCCCTTTTAACAGGTAGAAACCTGAAAGAATATAACCGCTGCTACTCCACGTTGAGAGGAGCCAGTTGAGGTGTCTTGGGCATCTGGTTAGGGTGACTCCTGGATGGCTCCCTGGTGAGGTGTTACAGCCACGTCCCACCTGGGGGAGGCCCAGGGGGAGACTAAGGATGGATGGATGGATGGATGGATGGATGGATGGATGGATGGATGGATGGATGATGGATGGATGGATGGCTTAGTTGGATGGATGGTAGATAAATATAGCTGAGTATCATCAGCATTCAGGAAATGAATCCCATACTGTCTAAAAGAACTAGTCCTACCACTGATTCCTGTTTTATTACAGAAGTAACCCTGGAACATGAGGAAGATTTGAACAAACTGAAAGCGCTCAGATAGATACAATTTAAACCACTGTAATGCTGCTCCTTTAATTTCCAGAAAATATTAAAGTCTTACTGAAAGAATATTATGATCAACTTAATCAAATGCAGCACTGAGATCTAACGGGACAAGTACAGATACAAGTCCATTATCTGAGGCCATTAACAGTAAAGTTGACAGAGGGCCAGGTTCTACCAGAATTAACCTGATCACCAGGCCCTTACAGACAAACCCCAACCCCCGGTAAGATAAGTTAAAAGAAGGGAAGCATTTTTTTGTTAGTTTTTTCTTGTTTAGTTTTTCTAGATACCTAAATACCGTCAAGATGGTAAAAAGATGTAGAATATTGTAAAACACTAAAATGGTCACACCATCATATTTTGAGCATTGGATAAAACTGATGTGCAATAACGCAGTATATAAGTAGGGTTTAGCTAAACATGGACAAAATTTGTATGTGGTATACCAGACTTAACTGTAAAAGAAATGTTGATAGACAGTAAAGAACAACAACTTCAAACTATTCGCTTGAACTCATTAAAAGTTGTTGACATGCTGGCATCTCTTCTAGGAATAGTATCTGTAATCCATGGTGGCAAAAGAAGGATCTTTAAGTAGCCAGTATGTCTCACACTTTCAGTTGAATAGATTGTGCTGTATCTCTCTTGTTTACTGAGATGAATGTAACATACATAGCTCTTGCCGGTTATGTAGAGGTTGAAAAATATAAATATGTTTACTTTATTATCATGTTTACTAGTTATATTTTGATCCTGTCCAGCAATGCTATGGTGGTTTGTCTGGTAGTGATTCACAAAAACCTCCATGAGCCCATGTATATTTTTATTTCTGCTTTGTTGATTAACTCTATGCTTTTTAGTACTGCAGTTTACCCAAAGCTTTTGATAGACTTTTTATCTGAAAAACAAATCATAACGTATCAGATGTGTCTCTTTCAGACTTATTTATTTTATTCCTTAAGTGGTTCTGAATTCCTGCTTTTGGCAGTCATGTCTTATGACAGATATGTATCCATATGCAAACCTCTGCAATATCCCACCATTATGAAGAAAAACACAGTGAGTAGTTTTCTTGTTTCAGCTTGGATTGTACCTGCGTGTCATATTTCTGTGGCCATCATTCTATTAGCTCATTTAAAACTCTGTAGTTTTACTTTGAAAGGTATGTTTTGCAACAATTCAATAAATTATCTTCTTTGTGCGGCTTCAAGGGAATTAATAGTATACTGCTCTGTTGTTTTATTTAATATAAGTCTTCTTCCAATGCTTTTTATTTTATTCAGCTACACAATGATACTTAAAGTGGCCTACAGAAGTTGTGGGGAAGTAAGGAAAAAAGCTGCACAGACATGTTTACCTCACCTGATGGTTTTAATCAACTATTCTAGCTTGCTCACTTATGATGTGATTGTTGTTGTACTAGCATCTGATATGTCAAAGATTCTACGCTTTGTAATGACAATGTATGTAATAATGTGTAGTCCTCTATTTAATCCAATAATATATGGCTTCAAAATGAAAGAAATTTATAAAAACCTTATGAGGTTGTTCTACCAAACTAAGGGAAAGTAATATTTTCTTTTTACCTTTTGTTTTTTCTAGACATTTTCAATACCACTAACATGTGAAAAGCTAGAAAAAAATCCTTTCATTTGAGCAATCTTTATATCCCATCGAATTGTAAATGGATATTAAAATGTTGCACTCAAGGTCAAAGGTTTTAAATATTAATGGACCTTTATTTCAGGATGCTTTACAAAAGTTACATATTTACTGCCAAAACAAAAACATTATATCACACTCAGTATAAATAAAATTTGCTTAACATTCAATCATTCATTAGTCTTTCTTAAAGCGTATGAATTATTTTTATTGTGAAGTGCTTTTCAACTATATTCTACATAAAACATTCTGCTAACGCTTCACACTATTTTAACTTTTTTACATATTCCCATGTTACAAACACAAATTTAAATGTATTGTAATGGAGTAATGGAGTGGGGTTTATTAGAACAACACAATGAGTTTATTAAATTAATGTGAAAGTGCCAAAACCACTGTACATTTTTTTGTCAATAAAAATTGTTTAAATAATTCCCATAAAACAACAAACACAAGGGCCTGTAGGCACACTCAATGGCTGAAGTAAAAACATAATAAAGGTTGTTTCTGTGCGAAATAATAACAAGCCCATGAAATGCGGGAAAATATACTTATAACTTGGTCTGATGAGGTCAAAAAAAATCAAGACAGGACTGTGTGGGGATGCTGTTTGGGATAAATTCCCAGTGAGCTTCCAGGAAAGATAAATAGCTAAAGTCACATAGCATAGGAAACTGTAACATGTTTTCAAATAAAGTTAAATTATTTTTTGTTCCTTTTTTTTCTTAGTTCAAACAGAAGTTAGTCATTCCTTTTAAGATTAGTATTAATATTCTCATAACACTAACATTTGTAAGCAAATTGCTTTTTTTTTTTAGATTATTTGTTGCAGAATTAAGAATCTTTATTGTCAATCTGAGACCAAAATGAGAATATTATCCTTGGGGTTGGGGGAAAAGCCTTGGATGCAGATATAGAACACATAGTATAAAGTATTAAAGAAAAATAAATATACGGTTCCTTAAATTACACCCTTAAACCCTTTTATGAGTTTACAACATTGCTGCTGGTACAGTAAATGACGCAGGCATGGCTGCATGAAGAGCGCTTGAGAGGAGGGATCAGCGTTTCAGAAGGAGATCCAGATGTCATTCACATAAGCCTATTTTTTAGGTTGAATTTATCATGGTACAAAAAATAGGCAATGTTGAGTACAGAAACCAACTGCCAAGTACAAAGCATCAGTTCTGCAACGGTTCAAATGTGAATGGTTTCCCATCCCTAGCTCAGACAGGCACAGAGGAAAGCATTTAAACTTGAGGGAATAAGAATGAGGTAAAAAAAAAATAGATACAGAACATTATTTCGATGATAAAGCTTACTCAAAGCTTACAATGGTGAAGTAGCTTCCCTTTAAGTGTCACACATACTATGAATCACCAGTATTACTATCAATGTGTTTACAAATCATTATGCGTATTATGAAACATTTAGGTTTTAAACAAAATTAACATGCAAGCTACATAGCAAAATCAGGTGTTAATTAAAATCATAGAGTGTTAATTCTAACACTAATCTGAGCTTTAATAATTCTCAAGGATTCTTGGTTATATTGACACTTTGAATACATACTGTAAGATTGCACATTTAACTAAAAATTTAAATTTCCCCTCTCACTGTAAGTGTTGATTTCTTTACATAAATAGCATTATTTTATTAAATTGTAAATTACATAATAAAAAAAAATATTAATTAAAAATACAACTGCTATTATAAAGCCTTCAAACCACCAACACAAAAGGAAAGGACTTTGTCCAAGAAAACGGCAGCTGAGATAGATAGAGCTGGGTTTAGAACCCTCGTTTCACAGACTTCAGGACAAAACCCCTAACTCCTAAACCACTGTGTCCCAAAAATACAAGTTAGCATTTCTGAAAACTCGTTTAGTCACCTGCAGACAGTTCAAGTATACACGCCATACACTCTTTGTAGTTACATATTGCTTGAATATATTTGTTCATATCAATACATTTCATTGGTATATACTCAGATATTTTTTAAACTAATAGGGAAAACATGCACATCAGAACGGATTTATTGCATTTATCTACAGTATCTGGAGAACACTAACTAAGTCACCAGTGTTACCATCTAACTTGCTCAATTTATAAAGCTTTAAAGCAATGCCACTGTAGTTTCTCAGGAAAATAACTATCTCTAGAATTTACTTTAATTGTCGCTCTTACTTCCCAATGACCTTACACTCCCCCACCATCACTAAAGGTAAAAGGAAGTAGATGATAAAAGTCCTTCAGCATCTGAAAGGAAAAAAGGTCTAAGGCGACATCCAAACAAAGATGAGTCAGATCACATTAAAGTTTGACTATACTGATGAATCCACCCAAAACTGAACAAGCCATGAAAGATACTGTAATATCCATTCCATACAACTTGGTGGCAAGGTACTGCAGTAAGTGATGCAAGGGAAGTTAAAATAATCATATTGTGCAAGTGTAGGAAAGTGCTGCAACAAAAAGAACTAGAATCACTCCAGTCACTCCTGGAGTAAGAACATTTGAATTTATTTGGAACAAATACAAAATGGAACTTCTGGGCTACAGGTTACTGCAAAACCGAGTAAGCCCCACAAAAAAACAAAAGATAGGAAATGGTTGAGTCACATGAAGTGAAATTATGGGATTATTAAAAATATTTCTGATTCTGATTCTGATTCTGAAAATACTTTGATATTTTGCTTCAATATTTTGAAACAGTACCTAATGAGATACTACTGGCAAAATTACCCTCATGAAGTTCTTGCCATAACAAAAGCCCCAGTCACAGCAAAAATTAAGAACATAAGGAGTAAGTACAGGCAACAGCTACAGGTACACGTATTACTGGCAGGATCAGGACCTCAGACCTGGATAGACAAATATCATTGTTGACGTTGGACTCTCCAGAAATATAAACCAGGTAAGAAAATTACTACATTATGAAACAACTTTGTGATAATGTCAAACTTTATGCTGTGTCTGTGTTGTTAGGGATTTTACTTTATTCTTAAACACAGCAGAAATGAAAGTCTTCGCATAGGATAACTGCTGCTCCACATCATCAATTTATGCAGTCTATGTAAAGCAAATAGATTAGAGCTGTAAAATTCCATTGTCATTGATCATTGTCTCTGCCTATTAATGACAGTCACTGGTTGAGTTCGAAACAACCCAGCCCACATGAAAATTGTCCTTCAGGGGCTGTGAAAATAGGGAGGCCATAAGAGTTCACTTGTAGTTTCAAGTAGGTATAGCCTTCACCAGCTTTCACCACCCCTCACTCAGCATAAGCTCTGTCACCTAGAAGCAATTATGGACCCACACAGATGGGAAAGAATGGATGCCATTACTACTGTTTTGTGTGCTAATTACATTTTCTGAGGAGATTCAGCAGCAGTACCATCATCACAGATATCAGATTTGTAGTCTCCAGACTGCAGAGATCTTGGTACTTTATAGTTTACCAGATCATACAGTCAAGTTTTCTATCAAAGGAAAACCAGTTGATTGGATCGACTTATTGACTCAAATGCAATCCTCACACTAAGTATGCTTTTAGCAACAGTGGAGAGGAAAAACTCACTTGAAGAAACCTCCAGCAGAACCAGGCTCAGTGTGGCGGACCATCTGCTGAGGCGCACTGAGGTTAAAGGAGACAGAAGCAGAGATACAAAAGCAGCTGCAAAGGCCCGTCCAGGAAACACACACACAGCCAGGCAGACGAGCTCCGAGGCAGCTCCCATGTCAGAGGATGAAGAGCACATCCAGCCAGTCACGGTCAGAGAAACAGGACTACACTGGAAAACAGCTGATCTCCAAGATCTATAAACAAAGGTGTTGATGGCAGCAGCACAGCTAACATTTCTCTCCAGGATGGAGTCACAGCCAAACAGCTGTGAAATCAAACCTTACCTGCAAGTTATCTGACTTACTTACCATTTAAAATAACTATTTTCATTCAAGATTAAACGATAAACACCTTGTATTATATTAAACTGCACTTACAATATTTACCACTGTCCATTGCCAATTCCCTTTTTCCTTCAAAAATGGAGTAGCCAGCTTGCTTGGACTCACAATGAACCATGGGATACCCAAGGCTACAGAGGACATATTGGACCTGTCCATCCAACCGGGTGAAAAGAAGGCTGCATTTATGGGCCGCATATGAAGGAGTCTTCCAATCCCAACAGACCAAGGCACTGCGCTATGACCTAATCAGCCATTAAATCTGGCCTTCAGATGCCTCTGAATTCAAACACAGCCACTGTCTGTCATAATGCTGTATATTGAAAGCGTTTGATGTCTTCCTTAGCTATCCCTGATGGAATAACATAAAGTAAATGCAGCAGTGGAACTGCAGCCATCATGTTCAGAGCATGTGAATGAAGCGGAGCGTGGAGCAAGAGGTGGAGCGGAGCGGAAGAAATATTGGGGAAAGCAGAGCGGTTTTCAATTCAAAGGCCGGAGCGAGGTTTTCGCAACGTCAATTAAAAATGTTGGATTATAAAATTAGTAAAAAAAACATTTATTATTAATACCAACCTTTCCACGGAATCCCAGAGATGAGGATTGCATATTGTGTGATAATAAGTGGGATAAAATATCATAAAAACATATACTAACTATACTTAAAAATACAGAGTGGGTTTACTTAAAGCGATTATTTGTGGTAAGAGCCTGTTTTTCAAAATGGATCGCATACATACATTAAACGCTATTATCTCATTCACAATGGGATGCAAAGTGATATTTTTTTATGTGGTTTAGTAAAATAAATAAATATTAAATAGGAAAAGCAGGGCAACATGAATGGAGTGAATTGTTAAGTTTACAGCTGGGAAAATATATCAAGTGCAATAATTCAACAGCCAGTTAGATAAGACAATAATTAAATCTCACACTGTGTGTGCCAGAGCCCTGGCATAATTACATGAAGGAAAATTTTCAGCAAATGCCTTCTCCTTAAAATTTGAGTGATCATGGAGCGATTTTGCCGGAGTGGCAGGAAAATTAAGGTGAGCGCAGAGCGGATTTTTAGAGGAGCGTCTTGGCGCAACTTTTAGTGGCGAGCGAATGAGCAACATCGTTCTAAGTGGTGCTCCACTCTGTTCACATGCTCTGATCATGTTTCAGAAAACTTTTAAATCCCAGTACCATCATCTGGTGGCCCTTCTGTTTGGTCCTTGCTATTGATCTGACTAACTGAGTAAGATAAACCTATCAGACTCCATTTCCCACTGGCGGTGGAAATAGAAGAGTTGAAGATGTTTTTGGAATATTAATAGTAGGTTGGAAAGCCTATGTGGCACAACTGGAGATCCCTATTTTTGTAATAGTTGCTAGGGGCATGAGGGGGTTAAAACAGAAATACGGGGTACAGAGATTCACATACATGAAGGTACAAGGCTGGAGCCGGTGACGTGTATTGGGTGTAACCATGGTGGATCTGGTGCTGAAACATCGCAAACCAGGGGGTGTCAAACTGGTTCCAGAAAGGGGGCTGTAAGTCAAGCTGCATGTTTTCTTTCCAGAAAAACCAAACAATAGCACGAGGCTACATTACATAGCACGAAGACTCCATTCATCTAATCAAGTCATGTTCAGATTGAACTCACTTAATGAGATGAATGGAGTCTGGTGTGCTATTGCTTGGTTGAAAAGAAAACCTGCAGTCACACGGCCCTTTCTGGAACAAGTTTGACATCCCTGATCTAAACGATAGAGCTTTTCTCCTGCTGGACCTCTTATAATTGCATACCATGCAAGCAGGTCAGCAAAGAATTTAGTAACCCAAACCTTTAACCTAACCTTCATCCTGCACCACTCGACCATCCATCCCTGGGTGGTCAATCTGGTTATGGAGCATAATTTTAGAAAGTCAGAACAGCTCATCTTTCCTTTTTTTCTTTTGGAAAATGGAACATGTAAGAAATAAAAACCTGTTGGGGGAGTGTTGGCATAGTGGTTAGAATATTGCCCTTGCGCTCTGAGAAGGTTTCAAGTGCCTGGTTTCATCCCCACAGTGGGCACTCTGGCTCTCTGAGCACGATCCTTAACCCCAAACTCCTTCCTGGGCGACTTATAAAGGCAGCCCACTGCTCCCCAAGGGGATGTGTTAAATGCAGAGACTTAGTGTCTCCAAATCTGAAATCATTAAAACTCTATCTCTCTTTGTAATTTCTATTTATATTTGGGCGTATTGATCTAGCTTTTGTAAAAATGATCTACAGTAAAAGTCTTTTAATATGATGGGGTCAAACTATTAAAAACCTTAAAAAACAGGAATAACACTTTAAAATAAATCCTATACCAAACAGTAAGCTTGTGGGTGGAAAAGGCAATCTTAGATTTGATTAATATCAAATATCAAAAGGAAACATCTACTGTATACATACTTTATTTTTATTTTTTACAGAAATCATGTAGCATTAGTCTATCCATATTTCAATTATTATATTCTTAAGATATGAGGATTTGTGCGTAGTAGTAAAACAATTAGCCTGTTTCCTTTAACATGAGCTAAGGTTTTGTTTCAACTTCGTCATCAGTTTCCTTAAATATGATGTAAAGTTTTGTTACAACTTCATCATGTCCGCTTGAGGAGACGTTTGTTTGAACTTTAACATTAGTATCCTGCCTTATTGTCATGTAAGGCTTGCATGTAATTAGCATCCTCTAATAGTGTTTTCCAGTGAGTGCCATCTGGCTCAAGATAAACAGGACAGTCCTCAGAGGAGCAGCCTGACTAAAGGCAGCATAACAAGAGCATACCAATAGTTTCTTTAATGGCTAGAGAAGTTGAGTATTAGCACAATGTTTATGTTAAGTACTTCAAAGAAAACCTTTTTTAGCTAAAAAGGTATAAAGAAAAAAATCATATAAGAAAAAGGGAATTTATATTTAAATAAACACTTGCCATTGGCAATTTTGAGCAAGCCTATGAGAAAAAAAGTATCACTACCTTGGAAAAAGGAACAATTTTCACTCTTTATGTTTAAATGATTAAAGCTGGGGTCCATGGTGGTACAGTTTGTAGCTATGTTGTCTTGCTGCAAGTAGGTTCCATGTTTGACTCTTGGCCTTTCTTCATGGAGTTTGCATGTGATCATTGTGCATGCGTGGGTTCTCTTTGGATAACCTGGCTTTCTCCACAGCCAAAAACATGACTGTTGGCTTCTCTAAATAATCCTTAGGTGTAAGTTTGCATGGTTGTGTGACTCTGTGTTTCCCTGCGACGGACTGGTGACCTGTCTATGGTGTACCCCACCTCTCACCCGTAGACTGCTGGGGATAGGCACCAGCCCCACCACGACCCAGGAAAAGGACTAATCAGGAGGAGAAGGAGAAGTTGAATGGATGGATGATGGATGGATGGATGGATGGATGGATGGATGGATGGATGGATGGATGATGGATGGATGGAATGGATGTATTGATTGGTAATGGCTTTTTTACTTTTGTTTTATTTGATATTCAATTTTTCATATGCAGAGCAACTCTGCAGAAACGATTTCAGCTAGTATGTAGTGTCTACCCCCCACCACCCCCAAAAGAAAACCATCTGGATCAGCTGATACTCTTGGTTAATATCTCTGGTGTCTAGTGTCAAAAGTTAAACTTTCTGAAGATCAGCGGCTCATGGCAGTTAAAAGTTAGCTGTTGAAATGTGTGAGTGAAAAATCACAGTTGTGAATATAACTGTTAGTTGCATATAGGTGTAGATTTATCATTAAGGAATTTATTCAATCCTTAATAGCAAAACATAAATAAATAAATTCCTTATAAATAAGGATTTTACAAAAATATAAATCCTTTATAGGAAAACATAAATAGTTCAACATGCAACACATGTCTAAATGCTAGTGTTGATTGATGCTGCATTTATCTGCATAAAACAAAATAAAAATCTGAAAGAAGTTTTCTGCAAGAAAAGTCCATCTCTGCTCTAAACATACAGGAGGTGCGGGTATTTATAAACAAGGTGAATGCTTGTCTGTCTGAAAGCCTTTGCCAATTATCTATATAGAACAGTTTCTTCTACTTGTTGATACTATGAATATAACATATATTAGTCTTGATGGCCATGTAGAGTTACAGAAATATAGGTATCTTTATTTCTTAATCATGTTGACAGGTTATATTTTAATTCTGTCCTGTAATTCCACTATTGTATATCTTATTGTTATTCACAAAAACCTGCATGAGCCTATGTACATGTTTATTGCTTCTTTGTTAATCAATTCCATTATTTTCAGTACTGTTATCTACCCAAAGCTTTTGACCGATTTCCTATCTGAGAAACAAATTGTGTCTTATCAGTTTTGTCTCATGCAAGTGTTTTCTTTTTACTCTTCAAGCTGTTCAGAATATTTGCTGTTAGCAGCCATGGCTTTTGACAGATATGTGTCCATATGTAAACCTCTGCATTATCATTCAATCATGACGAAAAGAACTGTTACCGTATTTTCACGACTATATAAGGCGCACTTTAGCGTCTTTTTTTCCTCAAAATGTAGCGGGTCGCCCTATGGTGCGGTGCGCCCTATGTGTGTTGTAACTGCGACTTTTGAGACCACCTCATTGAGGAGATGATGAAAGAGTGGCTGAATGTAAGGAGACCAGGTGTTTTTTCACCCTTCACCATCGCTTTTAATATGTAACTCCATGCGTTCCCATCTCACAGCTGATGTGAAAACATGGGGAAACAAATTAATGCTGTGCTACAAGCTGTTCAACCGCTGCGACATCGGTGTGAACCGACCCAGCAGGTGCAGCAGAAGCAGCGAAGTTTACATGCAAAGTCAATGGTTGACGCGCGCATATAGGTGCAGCAAAGGTCCTGCAGCGCGTTTTGGTGCAGCACGCCGAGGAAAGCGTTTAAGCATCTGGACGCGCCGCCAGCCGCTGCTGCTGCTCGACATGGAAAAATTTAAGTTTTGCTGCTGGACGCCGCCGCATCAACCAATCAGAGAAGCTGATCTGGGAGCTGACAGCGAGACAGTACAGCGCCTCTGATGACATATGATATTAACGCGAAATGAAAAAGGCTGGATGCGATGAGGAGATGATGAAAGGCAGGTGTATCTGAGAAGACCAGGTGGTTTTTTCCACGCATCACCATCGCTGCGCTGCCCATCTCACAGCCGATGTGAAAAAAAGATGAATCAAATGAACGCTGTGCTCGGGCGTTATCCTGGGGGTCGACAAAGGAACTTCCAACGCTTCGACATCGGTGGTGAAGCGCACGCTCACAGTAAGGCTGCGAAGCGGCGTAACGGAGCGATGGATGACAGATGGAGACCACAGTTTCAGGATAAGAAGGCAGCGCCGAGCAGATGCGCCACACGTTCGCGGATGGATTGTAGATGCTTGGACTAAAGTGTCTGCTGGCTCTGTTGTTCGAGCTTTCGCAAAAGTCGGCATTATTTCTGAGGAGCTGCGCTGCACGGAAAGTGACTCTGACAGCCGAAGAAGGGGAAATTGGCATGTCTGATTTAGCGCAGCTGTTTTATTCAGAAACAGAGGATGATGACTTTGATGGGTTTGATTAATACTTTGTAATAAATACATGAATAAAGCACAATCATACTCAGTTTTGCTCCCGCTCTATTTTCTACCTGAAAACTTAATTCAACAGCAGCTGGTCTCCTCTGGTTTCACCGCGGTGACTGGCAGGTGTTTTTCATCTAAATAATCTAAATCTTGCAGCTATATTTGCTGTGATCAGTGGGAATAAAGTAGTTTTAATATGTTTTAAGTGAGAAAGTCCACCTGAAAACTTCATAATTGCAGTCAGTTCATCCAGATTATCTATTTCTGCTTGCCGAGGCGCTCAGACCCCCACATACCAGCAGGCGCCGACAGGGAGAATCCTTTCGTTCACAGCGGCTGCTGGCAGGTGTTTTTCATCTAAATAATCTAAATCTTGCAGCTATATTTGCTGTGATCAGTGGGAATAAAGTAGTTTTAATATGTTTTAAGTGAGAAAGTCCACCTGAAAACTTAATAATTGCAGTCAGATTCATCCAGATTATCTATTTCTGTCGAGCTGGGACCCTCAGACTACCAGCGCAAAAGCTGACAGCAGAAATCTTCTTCATCCTCAGCAGCCTGTAGGCTGGGCAGCCTGGGGGTTCACCGCGGCTGCTGGCAGGTGTATTTTCATCTAAATAATTTTAGCTGCAGGCACCAGGATACCGGCAATAAAAGCGAACCGTCAGCAGGTTTCAGGATTTTAAGTTAATTTAGGAGTGATCACAGCGCTGTGTCATCTGCGATGTGTGTCTCTCTCAGCTGCCAGGTTTGATTAATACTTTGTAATAAACCGTACATGAATAAAGCACAGTCATACTCAGTTTTGCCCCGCTGTATTTTTAAATATTGCAGTAGAGGTATTTAAAGGTAGTAGAGGACATGTACCTGTATATAAAAGCAGCGCCCTATAGTCCGATTGCGCCTTATGTGTGTGTTAAATACAGAAATGGCACACATAACTGAGAGTGCGCCTTTTAGTCGGTCTGCGCCTTATGGTGCGTGAAAATACGGTATTATTTTTCTTCTTCTGGCCTGGTTTGTACCTCCTTGTCATACTGTTGTTCCTGTCATTGGAAGAGCAAATGCCATGCTCTGTAGCTTTAGTTTGAAAGCCATTTTCTGTAACAATTCAGTCAATTATCTTTTCTGTGTTGCTTCGAAAGCATTGATGACATATGGCCTTGTTGTTCTATTCAACCTTGCTCTTTTCCCAATGCTTTTCATACTATTCACCTACACAGTGATAATTATTGTGGCCAGTAGAAGTTGCAGGGAAGTTAGGAGATAAGCTGCACAGACGTGTTTGCCTCACTTGCTGGTTTTAATCAACTATTCTTGCTTGATTACTTATGACATGATTATTGTTAGACTGGAATCTAATATTTCAAAGACAGTACGTTTTGTGATGACAGTGCAAATGATGATGTGTAATCCTCTTTTTAATCCAATCATATATGGACTGAAAATCAAAGAAATTTATAAACACTTAAGACAATTATTTTATAAAGTTGGAGTTAAGTAGCCCTTTTACTTGATGTGCACTTATTGTAACTGTTACAAGATATGTCCCAGATATACTTAGCTAAAATATCCATGCCATAGAGGTTTGACTGTAGTTATATTAACTATTTTCTGTCATTTTCACAGTTGAACATTGTTTATGTGAATGTGTGTGTGTGTGTAAAAAAACTGTTCATGATCTTTTGTGAATGTAATACAATACATCTACAAGCATCGCTGGAAGAGAGACTGCCAAGTCATCTGGACCCACTGCACACCAACAGCACACAGGGTTTGGTTTAGAGGCTTTCTAAGGGCACAATGATCAAAACAGATGTAGTGGGACATCAAACCGGCAACCAGTAGTTACAGGAGAAACCATATCTACTGAACCAACATCTCCCCAACAGGTACATTAAAACCCAAACTGTGAATGAAAAGACACAAGGAGATTCATCACGTTATCAGGAATTCCAAAGGTTTAATAAAAGATTGTAATTGTAATACTTCTTAAAAATGTGTTTTGGTTTAAGCTTTAAATGTGGTATGTTTAAAAATTACAAGCCTTTTCATTAAATGTCTTAGAAGCTTTTTATTTTGTATTTTTTTATTGTAGGCTCTCAACCCTACACAGGGTTTGTAAAATTGCAATTAATAATAAGGTCTTGATAATTGGATGAGTGTTGGTCTTGTGGGTCACAGAAGTGTGTTTGTGCTCTGAGAAATTTGTAAGTGTATGGCTCCCCAGGTGCTGCACAATGGCAACCCACTGGGTTAAATGCAGAGGTATATTTCTCCAATGTGAGACCAACAAAGTTAAATTATTATTATTAACATCATTGGTTACCTTGTAACAATGATTATGTGGTGCCATTGATCAAATAAGCACAAATTAATGAATAAATTATTGGCTGAAGAAACAACTTAATGATTGAGTCATAAAAAAATTAGTTGTGGATGAACAGACATCTGTGGCCAAATCAGAGGTAATTCACCCTATAGGCAAACTTGCCCTAATTCTAATCTTTTGGGGGGTCAGGCAATTAGGTCATGCTATTTGAAACAAATTTGGACACTCAGGTTGGGCCCCTATCTGACTTTTCTAAGTCACATATGTCACATAAGTCACATATGAACGACTAATGGGAGATTAAAAGTGACTTTGAGTTCATCAAATTCTCCACAATTCTGTGCCACCCAGCTTTTAAATGTGTGTATATAAAAAAAAAAATGAAAAAACTCGATGGAGTCAAGGTATACTGTATGTGCAACAAAGCCTTTATTTACCCAAATTATATGCAATTTCAGAAACATACAGGGATATTCAGGTTCTGCTGAAAACATCTGTATCAAAATTGATCCTTTACATTCTTCGTTCAGTAGCAGATATTTTCAAATATAGCTTGGATGATTTAACTTGATGTGTCACTTTAAATTTTAAGTGGATGTGGCTGACGTACGTTTGTGAACTCCCAGCGGGCACCGTTTACACAAAAATGTGAACTTTTTTCTTTCCAAGTCTTCCTTTAATAGTTCATAAACTCTGCCAAGTGCTCTACAAAACTGGTATTCAAGATACCAGGCGATGAGTAGGCCATTATGTGGGACTAAACCAGTTAATATTAATTTGCACTGACAAGAGTAAAGATTGCTTTCTAATCCCTGAGAGATTTCGGCTAGTGTCTTGCCTTTCCAGGCCTTTTTGCACCTTACTTTCTTCATGTGTTCAATACTTTTTCCCTGTGCCATTACACATTATTACACATAACTTCTAGTTTGAAATTTTTGTGTGTTAATCTCCACGGATCTTAAATCCAGGAAAATTTTATGTCAAAAGCTCCTTTAGACATATATATTTACTTCGAGAAAAATTTACCCGTGCATGGTTCTCCCGTTTCTAATATTGATGTGAGAATATTCTTTGTACTTCATTAGTGCTCCAAATGTATTGATTTTAGATAAGAATAGCAAAATTCTATAATGAAAATATTTATCTTTATAAAATCCTAATATTGACCTTGTAGTTCAGTAGTCCCCAAACTACGGCCTGCGGGCTGCACACGGGGGAAACCTTTTACAAATTTTTTAAAAAAAGTTGCTACTACAACCTCATTTTGCCCCAGTCAAAGATCATGAACGTCACCCCCCAGAAAGGTATAATAGTGAAAAGGTTAGGTCAGAGAAAAATTGATTCAGAATGCAGGTTATTTAACCCACAGTGGACACATGATTATTTTTTTGTTCAATGCAAAGAAAAGACTGTTTGTCTCGTCTGTTAAGAAGCAGTGGAGGTATTCAAAGAAAAGAACCTGCGCGGACATTATGAATCCCGTCACAAAGACAAGTATGCTAGCTTGCAAGGCCAAATACGAGCAGACAAACTCTCAAAGCTAAAAAGTGGACTATTTGCTTAGCAGACTACATTTGTACGGCAAACTCAGCTGAACCAATCATCAGTTTGGGCCAGCTTCCATGTTGCTCAGCTGATAGCAAGCTGCGGTAAACATTTACTGAACAGCAGTTTGTCAAGAAATGTTTGAATGTTGTCGTGGAGGAGGTGTTTCCCGAGAAGAAAGATGTCTTTAATGCCGTGAGTCTGTCTGCAAGTACAATTACCAGACGTGTTGAAGAAATCAGGGTTAATATGTATGCCCAGCCTCAGCAGAAGACTAGACTTTCATGTATTAGCAGTGGATGAGAGCACGGATGTTCAGAACAAAGTGAAGCCTCCTATTTTGTATTCGTGGAGTTACCGCAAACTTTGAGATACTGTATGCGAGGAGCTGGCATCCCTACAAAGCCTGAAAGGTACTACCACAGGAGAGGATTATTTTCGATTATTTTTAAAGTATGTCAAAACTTACATAACAGTAAGTACAATTTTTTTTACATATATAGCGTTATTTTATGAAATATTAATATTAACATTTATACTCATTAAACACACATATACGAAGCCTTCAAACCACCAAATGCAGGTAAAATTTCTCCATAAACATTAAACAAAGCTGAACAGCAAGTGACTGGGCATCAGCAGGGCAAATAAACCAAATTCTCTGCAGAGATGGAAAACACGGGTCAGTGATCGGGTTGATCACGACTTGGAGCAAAAGTCACTAACCTGGTTCATAGTTCTCTCTGATCCCAAAGGAGAGGGAGGAAACCAGGGGAGAGGTTATCCATGGTGTACAGCCGAGGCTGCTTCCAGAACTCTGACTGACGATGAACTGAACACCAGCTGACGCTGAGGGAGCAACATAGTCCATGAAGGGAATTTAAGCCAATGTCAGTGAAACAGTCCAGGATCGGTAACCACAAGAATACAGGAAAAACAGTACAAAAAAACTAAAGAGACAGAGCAGACAAGGACAAGGCAAAAACTTGAATATCCAAACCAGAAAACGGGTCAGAATCAGAATAACACACAAACTCAATTAAGCACTAGAGTTACTCTCACAACAGCTAGAACGATCTAGGTGGAAGTGACTGCGTTAATTAGCTGCTGGGACAGCTGACAAGGAGCAAATGAAAAAAAAAACAATCATCAGGGCCAAGAACATGAAAGAAGACCAGTGGCTGAAAATCAAAGAGATCATAAAATGGAGAGAGCCCAGTGGTGCTAGAGGGAACCAGAGTTAATTGCATATGCTCAATCCAAGGGAGTTGGCTGGCCCACTTCAGTGGGATCAGACCTCACTGAGGTCCTGGGGTTCAGATTTTGGTTTAAATCTCCTGAATTGGTCCTCCCTGTCTAACTTTCTGTTTGGGGGTGAAAACTAGATGAGACACTGACGTAGACCCCTTACAGAGAGCAAAACTCTCTGCAGAACCGGGAGACAAACTCCTGAGCCCTGTCAGAGATAATGTCAGTGGGGAGACCATGGAGCAGAAAAACCTCATGTATGAGGACCTCCCCCATTTCCTTAGCAAGGGGGAGTTTGGGCAGAAGGACAAAATGAACCATCTTTGAGAACCTGTCAGTGACAGTGAGAATGACAGTATAACTGTCAGAGCAAGGCAATCTCGTTACAAAGTCCATAACGATGTGGGACCAAGGTCAGAACGGGATAGGTAAAGGCCGGAGGAAACCAGAAGGAGGTATTCTGGTCGATTTGGATTGGTTACACAGAGAGCAGGCTGCCCCAAACTCTTGCACATCTGCATAGAGAGAAGGCCACCAAAACTGAGAATGAACAATGTCAATAGTCTTAGTAGAACTAGGATGAGAGAAGAGATGAGAACGATGACAGAATTTAAGGACCTTCCCTGTCAGAGCATTTGGAACAAAGAGACAAACAATTACTGGGAGAAGGTTGGTTGAGAAGGGCCTGTCTAACCTCCTTCTCAATGTTAATCCTGGTGACAGCACACCTAACAGATTTAGGCAAGCGTATTCCTCAGCACCACCGGTACACCCTGGACTCTCCTCATCCTCCTCAAACACCCTGAAAAAAGCATTGGGTTTAGTATTCTTGGATCCAGGTCTGTAAGACAGAGAAAAGTTGAACCTCCGGAAAAGCAGTGCACACCTAGCCTGTCTGGAATTAAGTCTCTTGACCTTTATGGTCTGTCCAGACCAGAAATGGAATACTGGAAATCCCAGCTAGTGTCTCTACTTCTCAAAAGCCAGTTTGACTGCCATTAGCTTTATATCCCCAACATCATAGTTCTATTCAGCTGCTGACAGTTTCTTGGAGAAGAACGCACAAGGGTAAATCCTACCCTCCTCAACCTCCTGACTTAGCACCACCCCATCCCGGTACTGGAAGCGTCAACCTCGACATTCAACTGTATCTTTGGGTTGGAGGGCCACCAGAACTGGAGCAGAGGCCTTAAGTCTCTGAAATGCTTAATCCGCCAGATCGGACCAGCAAATCTGACCTTGAATTAGGTGATGGCATGATGGGGTGCTGCCACCTGACTGTAGTTTCCAATGAACCAGAGGTAAAAGTTGGCAAATCCCAAGAACTCTGGAGCTGCTTCCTATCCTTCCTATCCTAGGAACTGGCCAGTTGGTGAAGGAATGCTCCTTTAACCCAGACAACAAAACCCAGAAAAGAGATTGTGCTAATGTGAAACTCACACTTCTCTGCCTTGACAAATACTATAACTTGTTATGGAGAAGGCGAAGCAGCACTGATCTGACGAGAAGCTTATGAGTCTCCAAGTCCCAAGAGTAAAGTAATATGTCATCAATGTACACGAAGACAAAGTGACCCACCATTACCTTAAGAACCTCACTAAAAAGGTTCTGAAAAACCACTGGTGCATTGGTGAGCCCAAAAGGCATCACCAGATATTCATAGTGACCAGTGGGGGTGTTGAAAGCATCACCCTCCCTGATGCGCATCAGGAGATATCCATTGTGGAGATCGAGCTTGGTAAAAAACTTGGCTCCCTGAATCTGATCAAATGCAGTGTTAATCAGGGGAATAGGGTAACCGTAATATCATTGAGGCCCCTGTTCTCAATGTAAGGCCTGAGGGATCTATCCTTCTTTCCCATAAAAAGAAGCCTGCTCCAGCAGGGGAGGAGAAGGGATGGATGATGCGAGCCCTAAGGGACTCTAAGAAATATTTTTCCATGGCCTCGGATTCAGGGCCTGACAAGGAGTATGATCTAACCCTAGCGGGTGTGGTACCAGGCAGTAGATCTATCCCACAGTCAAAATGTCAAAGAGGAGGTAGGGCTGTGGCCTTGCCCTTATTGAACATCTCTCGGAGGCCGTGGTACTCCTTGGGGACCTTAGAAAGATCCAGATAAAACTCTGGATCAACAGAATTAACCAGCACCTCGGACTTAGCGAATCGTAAAAAGGAACCTGAACAAGCAACCAACCTAACACTTCCAAACTTTGCCAGTCAATATACAGGTTGTGCTTACTTAGCCAGGTAGAACCTAGTATGACAGGAATCTGCGGGGAATCAGTGATATGAAAAACTAACATTCGACATGGTTACCCCCACCACCAGCTCAACCGGCTCTGTCATAAGAAATTACTGGTTTAGCTGATGTCCATCTAAGGCTACTACTGGTGAGAGTCCAGTGTGGAAAGTAGCCTGAAGTCGAGTTGTCTGGCCAGGTCCCCATCCATGAACTTGGTATCTGCTCCTGAATCCAGAAAGCTTGAGTCACAGGGAGAATAAATTATGCGGAGGCAGATAGCCTGGCTCAGCTCAGCAGGAGCCTCCCCCTTCCTACTGAGCCTGATCTTTTTACCTGTCAGTGGGTTGAATGATGTCCCTCTCCACTGTGGTAGAAACAGAGATGGAGCCTGAAGCTTAGAGAGATGTCTACATCTGAGCTGCATGGGTTCCAGACCAGAGGAGCTAAGGGGTTCCGATGTCGTTCCATGTGCCTACAAATCCAAAAAAAAAGGAGGAACTGTGAACAGCAGGACCCCACTCCCGGTCTTGCTCCTGAAGGTGAAGGTCAATCCGGGTTACTAACTCCTCCAGCTCCTTCTAAAGGAGGATAATATGGGTGAAAAGCTCATTCTCAATCCTCTCGCCGAGTCCCGTGATAAAGACGTCCATCAGAGCCTCCTCGTTCCATGGACTCTCTTCAGCTAACAGGTGGAAGTCTATCATGTACTAAGGCACAGATTACCTTCCATGCTTTAGAGTCAATAACCCCCCTTGAAGCCTCTCTGCTGGGTAGATAAGGGCTAGAGACGCGGACTAGCTCATCAGAATAATCCTCATGGGATTTGCAGAGAGAGGAGTTATTCTTCCACTCTGACGTTCCCCCTAACTTCGCCTTGCCATCTAACAGCAAGATCAGCTAAGCTACCTTGGCTCAGTCAGAGGGAAACGCAGAGGGCTGCAGTTCTAAGTGGATCTCACACTGAGTTTAGAGGTGAACCGCACTCATCCGGTTCGCCGCTAAACAGTTCAGGAGTTAACAGACATGGTTCATGACATGCAGAGAAAGCAGGTGGAGGCATGGGTACAGGCGCAGCAGAATGAAAAGGAACCGAGGCAGCCGAAACCCGACTATGCAGGTGAGCAAGAAACTCATTAACTCCAGATTTAAGGTAAGAGATCTTATAATCAATGCCCTCGCGACAAGGTCTGTCTGCTGATGCGTCCATCCAACCAGGTGGAAAGTAGGCCAAGGCGCTACGCTATGATGTATTCAGCAAACAAATCTGGCCGCTGAATTTGAAAAAAGCAACTGTCTTTCTTAATACGTTGAAAGCTTTTGCTGTATCACTTTAATAACATAAAGTAAATGCAGCATAGAAAGTATAGCCATCATGTTTCAAGAACTTTTAGTCCAGCCATGTTGAACCAAGTAACATCACCTGGTGGCCTTTCTGCTTGGTTTTGCCTTTGATCTCACCTACTGAGTAATATAAGGCTTTGGGGAATTCCATAATATTTATAATTTCGTAAAAGAAAGCATCTATACATTCTTTAGATTTTTTAACTGAAATTATAATGCAGTACGGCTTTCCCATATTTTAAATTGATATTTAATATATAATAAAGGTGTGAAGTTTTTAATATTAAAGAAATTAGCCGGTTTCCTTTAACATGAGGCAAGGTTTGTTTTTCAAATTTATCACCAGTTTCCTTAAACATGATATAAAGTTTTGTGAAAACCTCATCATGGCCACTTGAGATAAGTTTTATGTTTGTTATACTCGGACATAAGTACACTGCCTTTATCTCATGTAAGGCTTATGCAATGCATGTAATTAGTGCATCCTCGAACATTGTTTCCAGTGAGAGCCATCTGGCTCAAGATAAACAGGACAGTCCTCAGAGGAACAGTATCACAAGAGCATATTATGAACCAATAGTCTCTAATGGCTAAAGAAGTTGAGCAAAGCATACTGATTATGTTAAGAACAGCAGATAAAAAATATTTTATTTAAACTTATATACAGGTACAAAGAAAAAACATATAAGAAAAAGGACATTTAAGCGGAAATATTCAATTGCAATCTGCAATTTTGAGCAAGGATAGGAGAGAAAAGTATCACTTTATTTTAAACAGGACTTTTTTTAAGTAGACAAACTTTTCTTTTTTATGTCTCAATGATAAACGATGGACAGCATGGTAGTACAGGTTGTAGCACTAATGCCTTGCACCAAGAAGATTCTGGGTTTGAATACCTGGTTAGGGTTTTTCTTCATTGAGTTTGCATGTTCTCCCTGTGCATCCATGGGTTCTCTCCAGGTACTCTGGCCTCCTTCTACAATTCAAAAACATATGTACCTTTTAGGTTAATT
>JAGKQL010000049.1:6563538-6606458 GCA_018398635.1 Cyprinodon brontotheroides | reverse complement strand
ACATTTCTTTAATCAGAACAGAAGTTAGCAAAGCTCACAGAGGGCTGTGATAGATGTGTATTGCCATTGTCAATTTTGCACAGGATAACAAACTTTAAATAAATGTACATTTCAAAGTGCACCATAACCTCTTTTAGAAAATAGGTCTTCTGTTTTTGTGGTATTATCAATATATTTAGCTGCTTTTTAGCTTTGCTGTGCCAGCTCTTATCATTAGTAAAGTTATTAGTACTTTTATTAGGTAGCTTTTGCTTCCATCTTCTGGTTACTGTACGTTATTACAACTACAGATCAAACCTCCAGAAATAGGAGTTACTTGTTGTATAACAATGTAGATAGTTTGCTTACAGGAAGAAGAAAAAAGGTGTGGAGTTTGAGTTAAGCAAGTATCTAAATTTATTGAATAAACTTGCTTACTGTAGAAATGTGATTACATGCATTAAAGAGTCATTATAGATCTGTCTTTAACTGATTTATTAAATGCTTTCTGTTATCGTTGATCTTTACTGACCCACTGGAGCAAGTTGGGGAGAACTAAATTAGTCAGGCCAACAATGAAATGATTCTCAACAGCATGAAAAACAACTGGTGAACATGACTGCAGGATTTTAAATAGGGGGGAATACTTCAGGTTTAAGGCTGATATGGTTTCTTGATCATCAGTTAAAAAAAAAAAAAAAGGTGGTAGTTAATGAGAACAGATCATGAAAATGATGAATAAATTAATGTGATTTTGGCTTATTCTCTTTTACACTGTCAGATTTGATGAATAATCTACCATCCATACATTTTTCAGTCATCAGAATTTCAGCAGATTTTAGGTCTCCCCTACGGTGGTTCTGAAGTGCAAACTGCAACTGTTAGCCTGAAAGCGTAATTAATAGGTGTCAAAATTCAGACAGCAAAAGTTAATTGCCCATAGCAGAAAAACATTACATATTAACTCCACCGGTGCGCCGTAGGTAAACCAGTGGTTTGATGAGACATCGCGCTGGATTGGACTGACGGCGCCTGCTTGACCTTTTGGAACCGGAAGCCAGCGCGCCGCTGCCTGAACAGTCCAGCTTCTTTTAAGTGTGGCTTCAGTGTATGCAAACTAACTGGAAATTTTGTGATTAGTCTTGAGCATATCCAGTATCACCTCGCACGTATGTCCTGATTCAAAATATTCCTGGATAAGGGCAGCTATGTTTGGGGTGCCTTTAATATCCATGTTTTCAAAAAAAAAAGCCACAGCAGGCAGAATGACTTCCTCGGGTTCAAGGGGTCAAAACGCCCCGTCATGCAACCCCATCAGCTTATGTCTCTCATAAGTTTCCTACTGGTACCTAATTACCTTTTCCCGGTAGGTTAATGTGTAATTGTGTTTCTTCCTTTAATGTAGTTGCGCTTTGCTTTATGTAGTTTTGTTTCTTTTTCTTAATGTGCTAGGTGCTTTGAAACTTTTTTTTGTAGTTTTTGTTTTTAATTAATGTAGTTGCGCTGTGCAGTTTTTCTTAATGTACGGAATGGTTTTAAGCTACGCTTTTTAGATTTGTAGTTAGACCTTGCACTTGGTGGCCACCGTGACTACCCTTTGCCTTAATTATCACACCACAAGGATACGGTTTTATCTAAACCTTTTCATTTTAGTTCTGGTTGCATGCCCTGGAGGTTCACCCCAGGCTCAGTCAGCTCCATTCTTTTTCAGCTTCTAACAGGTGGATTTTGTTTCATCCATTTTTCAGTCAGCTAAAAAAAACTTTATTATCCCTGTTCAGAAAAACAGAAAACATTTGCATGATTCTGTCACCACCTTGTCTTTATGAGGTGATGTGCAGACTTAGTTGTTAACCACATGTGTTCTGCAAATAGGTCAAAACCTGCAAACTATTCAGACCAGAGAACCATCTACTATATGTGTGTGTTTCCTACATGGCATCAATAAACAAAAGTTGGTTATTTGCTTCACATTTTGCCCTTTTTTTTTTTTTATAGTTTTTTAATTTGTTGACTCTAATCAAACTCAGAGGCATTAACAGATAGCTTAAATCTATACTTAGATAAAGATACCTAGAGGTGGAATCTAATTACTAATTTGGTCGATTGTAAAGGAAATAATTTTCTATGGAGTTTGTGCAAATACATAATTAAAATTCTTAAAAATGACTTTAAACCAAAGACCAAGTACTGCTGGCACAAGAGTTTATTGCAACCTACTGGTGATATTTTAATCACCTTGAGTAGGCGTGTCATTTCATAGCAACATCTGAGTCAAGTTTTTCCTATTAGTACAGTGGGAGTTGTTTACCACTACATGAAAAGAAATACAAGAAGAAAAAAGAAAACAGCACAATAAAACATAAGGAGATGAAGAACGACTCTGTGTTTGTGACAATGAGACTGAGGCTTCGCACTAACAGAGAACTGATGATGAGGTTGGAGCTGGTTCTGTCCGGCTCTCTGCCCACAACCACAAGAGTTCACAGACCACAGCCCAAAACATCACTTAGCTCACAGTCACTGTGATACAAACACAAGTTCATTAAAAAAAAAAACATTTGACACCAAAGAAACAGATGAGTACAAGGAGATAAAGGAAGAAAGTAAACAAATAAGTTACTACATTTCCTATTATTCTACATCAAAAGAATAATGGGAAATGATTAGCATTTTCCTGAATGATATAAACAACGGTTTTTGTAAGGGAAATGGATTCAAAAATAATAACAATAAACAAAAAAATATATATATTTTTTTAGGATTCTATTAGATATTGCACCCCTATTCTTTCAGTTGTGTCGTGAAACAGTTAGCATGGGTGCAATCTGTTAGCTGCACGCTGTTTATGGTGTTAGCAGAGGTGTAGCCAGGACAACAGACTGTTTGTGAGCTCAGTGGAGCCTTTAACGCCTAAACCAACAAAACTGGAATTTGTTCAGAGAAGCTTGTTGAGAAACAGAGCACTGACTATACAGCTATTTTGATCTCGGCTTCCATCAGCCTCACTGAAAGGGTTAGCATGCTAATGGGTGGTTAGCAGCACCAAAACAAACTTAAATCATGGTCAAGATAATGATAGGGTTGGCTGAAAAGATTAAGGATTATGGCCGTGATTACAGTGCAGCTTCAGTGAAACATATCTGAAGCTAAGTTTCTGTCTCTAGTTGTGAAAAGCTGCTATGGATGTCAATATTTTAGCCTCCATGTCAAGTCACCTCCATAAGCATCATTAGAGTTTACTGCAGTTTTAATTTGATAGATAAAAACATATGGAAAACATAATTGTGAAGTGAGCAAAAATGACACATGATATTGAGAAATAAATCTGAATATCTTTGTCACTTATTTCTCTATGGCCCAATGTAGCGTAGTTACAACCATTGTCTTTAAATCATAATTTGTTAGAGCCAACTCAAACTAAATCCCCCGAGCATACCGTATAGGAAAACCTGAAACAGATAGGGAAAGACCTAGATCCATTGTGGCAAAGTTTTTGCACTTCAAAGACAAAACTGCAGTAATGCAGAGAGCAAAAAATCTGAAAGGTACTAGAATATTCATCAATGAGGACTACACAGATGCTGTAAGGTTAAAAAGAAAGGAACTCATGCCAAAACTGAAAGCTGCACGTGAGAAGGGTGAAATAGCTTACCTCAGACACGACAAACTGATAATCCGACCTCTATACCAGCACCCCAAGATAGGATAAATAAACGGAGATAGTGCATTACATATAAAGGGTTACAACAATTATAGATACAAATTGGAGCTAATGCAGGTGGATTTGATCAAATTATGAATAAGCCAACAAGAATATGTGTAAAACAAGATGGTACTAAAACAGCTACATGTATTGATCACATTTTTACAAACTCTCCAGAAACAGTTAACAAGATATCATCGGTCCCTATTGGAAGCAGTGACCATAATCTGATTATAGTAGAAAAAAACAATAAGGTAGATAGGCAAGGACCTACAATAATTTTTAAGAGATCATATGCATCTTTCAATCCTTATTCTTTTGTTGACAATGTGAGAGAAATATGTTGGTCTAAAGTGTTGACTGAAAGAAATCCTGAGCTTGCACTGTCAAAGTTTGATGATTTATTTCTACCTGTGATTGAGAAACATGCACCTTTGAGAAGGTTTACCGTCAGAACATCGAAAACACCCTGGCTGGACAAAGAAATGAAAGAAGCTATGAAAATGAGAGACCAAATGAAAAAAACTGCAATTATAACTGGGAATAAGGAAGACTGGTGCCTCTATAGGAAAACAAGAAACGCTGTGACCAAGCTAAATAAAAAGAAAAAAAAGAATTATTATGAAGATAGAGTAAAGAAGGCGGGGAATGATTGCAAAAAAATGTGGAAGATAGTTAATGATTTGACAGGTAGGAAAAATAGAACGCATCCATTATTTCTTGAGACAAACGATGGCTTCATAACTGGACCTAGAGAAATTGCTAATTATTTAAATAATTATTTCATTAGTAAAATAGCAAAACTAAGAGAAAATATGCCTAACCTAAGTAATGAAATATCTCACTTATTAATAAGAAATGAAATAATGAAAGGGAAAAGGTCCAAGTTTAAATTAGAAATGGTTAACTTGCAGAGGGTAAAGGATTGCCTGAAAAAGTGCAAAGATAAACCACCGGGTGTTGATGAACTGGATGTCAGACTTCTCAAATTGGTTGCTGATGAAATCGCTCCTGTAATTACTCACATTATTAATTTAAGTTTTATGTCTTCAGTGTGTCCACAAGCCTGGAAAACAGCCAAAATAATCCCATTACAGAAAAATAAGAAACTGCCCTTTTCCAGCTCAAATAGTCGTCCGATAAGTCTACTACCTGTGTTAGGAAAAATAACAGAGACCATAGTATATGAACAAATTAATAATTATCTGTCGATTAATAACATAATTTGTCACTCTCAACATGCTTATAGAAAGGCTCATTCTACAGCAACAGCACTAATTAGTATGTCTGATGACTGGCTTAGGAGTATTGAAATGAAAGATATGGTGGGAGTTGTGTTTCTAGATTTTTCAGCTGCTTTTGATTTAATTGACCACCATCTACTATTAGAAAAACTTTCCTGCTATGGTTTTGAACAATCTGCACTTACTTGGTTTTACAGTTATTTAACTAACCGGTCACAAACGGTATATTTTAATGGTGCATTTTCTGAAAAACAAACTGTAACATGTGGTGTACCTCAAGGGAGCTGCCTGGGTCCTTTATTATTTTCAATATTTACAAATGACTTACCATACATACTCAAAAGAACTAAAATAATTATGTATGCAGATGATTCCACTATATATACATCAGCAAGAACAAATAATGAATTAGAAATTATTATGAATAACGAACTAGTGGGAGTGGATAAATGGGTGAAAGCAAATAAGCTGGTATTGAATACAGCAAAAACTAACAGCATGATTGTGAGGTCAAATTACAACGTAAACAGTAATCATATATTGAATATTAATATCAATAACGTCTCGATAAGGAATGTACATGAGGCCAAGCTTCTGGGAGTGACGGTGGATAACACGTTATTATGGAGAAAACATATTAATAACATGATTGCAAAGATGGGTAGAGGAATCACAGTCATAAGAAGACATGCAACCTTTATGTCCCCACATATTCTTAAAATGATAATCCAATCATTGATTTTTTCTCAAATGGATTACTGCCCAGTCGTTTGGTCAAATGCCCCTGGAGAGATGCTAAATAAACTACAACATGTACAAAATAGAGCTGCCCGAATAATATTGAAGTGTGATTTAAGGACAAATATCATAACAATGCATAAAAAGTTAAACTGGTTGTTGGTTAAAGACAGACTTTCATACTCATTGACTGTTATGATTAGAAATGTATCTGTATTAAAAACACCTTATATGTTATTTACAAACCTTACTTTTAGTTCAGAGAATCACGAATACATGACTAGGCATGCAACTGAAGGAAACTTTAGTTTGCCTAAAGTAAAGTCAAATGCCTTAAAAAGAACTGTTATGTATAGAGGTATGAAAGCATGGAATTTACTGCCAAATTACATTAAACTGATAACTGATTTAAGGAAATTTAAAAAATCATTGAAAGAACATTTATTAAATATAGAGGTAAAACACGATTAGGACACAGTCTTCTTCACTTGCTGTGCTTTGTAGTTTGTTTTGATTAGTTTGGATTGTTTCTGTTTATGTATATGGGTATATATGTATATGTATATATGTATGTGTATATGTGTGTATGTATATATGTATATATGTATAGATTATGGGAGATGTTGTTTTAATGTCCACATAATTTTATTTCATTTGTAATTTTTTATTTCATGTTTTGTTGTTGGACCCCAGGAAGAATAGCTGTAGCTTGCTACAGCTAATGGGGATCCTAAATAAACTAAACTGGATAACCAGCAGCTATACTATCACTAAAATGTACTGGCACTGTGTGTACAGTGTGTACATGTAATTTCAATGTGTTAGATCCATTAAGACGCTCATCAGTCAGCTTTAGCTCAACTGGCATGATCTTTATTTCTCTCTTAGTGTTGTTTTTCTCCTTCAGATACATGTTCACTAAATAAATTAATGTTGTATAAATATGAGGCTGTCAACCAGTCTTTGTTCAGTAAAGAACTAATCAAGATGAGTTCTGAGTGGTGTAAATATAAATATGTAAAAATGTAAATTTTGGACAGTCTATGTCCTGCTCAGAGAGACGCCCAAACAATCCTTGGGGAAAAGTAGATCCAAACCACCAGTTTGAATCCTCAGCTCAGTTTGATGCTCAGAGAATCCTTCCGGGGCGGAAAAGGTCCAAAACATCCAGTTTGCAGGATGACTTCCTGCTGTGAGGCAAAGACAGATAAAAATACAACGAGGTTAAGACTCAGGTGGCCAAAACTCAGTTTGTACTAAGCAAAACTCTAGCTTGGCTAGAGTACCACCCAAAACTGGCAAACTTACTCTGGCGTCGAGGTAGTCAGCAGCTTAAGAGTCCTCCCGTAATAAAAAGGCAACCATCCGCAGGTGTGTGAGGAGGCCAACGAGAATCAGGGGGGAGCCACCTGGTGGTGGAGGGAAAACAAACAAAAGCACAACCCACACACAAACTGGATTCCTAACATCAAGTTGGCAATCCAATGATGAACCGGTCCGTGGAGGACTCATGAATCGAAAAAGTGAAATAACTAACTTTTTTTTTTTATTTCAACGCGATGTATTATAACATCTAACTGCCATGCACATGGGCATTGTCAGTTTAACTATAGCTCTGGTGAATTTCAATGGTGAAGTCCTCTCTAAATCTTCAATAATTGTTGTTGATTGCAGATGTGTTTAATAGTTCCCATTGATTTTGCTTGTAAAGCGGGGAGAGTGGAGCTAGGCTTAACGCAACGTGACGTCACAAGATGTCAGGAGTGAGGTGTTACTGTATTTGGGCAAAGATGGCCGCTCCCAGCCTCAGTGATTGCGACAAAAATATTAGTATTTGGTTTTTTACTGACTAACGCTAAATTCATTAAATGACCTCGAATGTATAGGTAACGATCCATTGAATAGTCCTTGCTGACCGGTCTTTCCTTAAAGGGCTTAACTTATACCAGTCAATACATATGAACAACACATTTTTAGATTTGTAATCCTGATATCTAACAAAACTCTTTCTCATGCAATCAAACTGAAATTTGCCTTATGACAGAACGTGGAGACTAATGAGTGGTGTGCATATTTTCACAAGGCATCTTATTATGAAAAGAGAGAGTATTTTTATTCACACCCAATGGTGCAAATTGAAAACTTCTGCTTAATTAACCAAAACCAGAAATTGTAATCCCCACCCTTTCTGTAACCTTTAAAAGTAAGGTCTTGGTTGTTAACCAGCACTTTTAAAAGCACAACCTAAAGTGAGTCCAGCCAAGAGAAGCAGCCAAAATATCCTCACTTTACAAGAATGTTCACACATCTCACCCCCACCAAGACCAAAACTCATGACTAAGACAAGCCTTTCAAGAGTGCATAAGCTTCATGCCAGGCTGAAGCCAAACTTACGTGCATCTGGGCTCTACAGGCTACGTAATCAGCATAACTATGGCTTACACAATTTGTATTACACCATACCTCCTGTTAGCCACACACAAACACCGTGTTCTCAGCCTCAATCTGCTCTCTTCCCAAACATGCTGCTACCTAGAAACATATTTCTTCGTGGCATTTACTCCAGACTCGGCCATTTATCTCGATACCTCGCAGCTTTATCAGATGTTTTAGAGTGAGAGCATTAAAAGCTCACTCACACATGAACACATTAACCCCCCCACTTAACTCAAGGGAGTTCTGCCACACATTCTTGTGTGCACACTTCATTGTTTCAGTAATTCAGAGCAGTTCATGGCCAAATAAGACGAAAAAGGCCCCAAGCTCACTCGCTGACTTGTTGCTGGATGCAGACATGACGGCTCATGGATTTATAGACATAGAAAGTCAGTTCAGTGTAGCTCAATTGGAGCAGTAGGTTATTCCACATGTTCTCTCTGTAACAGTGCATGTAATGTCCTCTGAAGCCAACATTGTGTTCATTTTGATAAAAACGGACAATCGCTCAGCTCAGTTTGGCACCAAAGCTGAACATGAACTTGAACTAGCCTGTTATATAGTCACCCAAAGAAAGCTGGAAGCATAGAAGCTTCAAGGTATGAAGGTCTTTTACTAAAAGTGCTTTCCTTGTCTGGAACTTTTTTGAATAAATTTAAATCTTAATCCACATTTTTCCAGAAAGAGGACATGATGTGAGTATTAAGGCTCATTTACAGTAACTTGGATTAGCCTGTTCTAAAAAGTACAGGTATGTCCCCTAATTTTTTATTTATTTTTTTCTGAAAGAACTGGGTCAAACGCTGTTTGAATACTGGCAAATTTTTGTTACCATTCATTAAATGAAAGAAAAATCTCAAAATGGTCACAAAAATAACTTTAATCGAAAAAATAATAACAATAAAGGTTTGATCAAAGGAATCAAATGAAAGTCAGACATTGCTTTTCAAACATGCTTCAACAAAATGAAAAAAAAATGAAAAAGGCAAGACAGCAATAATTGTACTCATAGACAAATGAAAAAGATTTGTGAATAATAATACTATTGATAACTGCTTCATGTGTAAACTAAGATAAATTTGGATCACATAGATTTATAGTTACAATATTATAGTAGCTATGGTAAACAGAAAATGCAGGAGAATTGGTTACCTGAGATAGCAGCATGCAGCTTTGCTTCCATAACTTCAGTTGAGTTTGCTTTTAAATCACATTTGTTTACTTTGCTTGTTTTTTTGTTGTTGTTGTTTTTTTGTGATATCCATTTGTGGGGAAAATTGTGTTCTATTAAAAAAAAAACCTATACGGTGTCAAACAGGCCTCGACTTTATTTTTTTAAGGGCCAATAATACAGAACCAAGCTCAAGAGCGAAAAATTACATTCTGAGGCTGCTAGCAAGACCAGAGACCAGAGATCGGTATTTAGGCCACAACTTGTCTCAATCTGAGTATATCTCTGCTGGTATCGATAAATAAATAACAAAAGGCAAAAGAATACTTGTCATATTATAGTTAAAAACACCATTTTGTTTTGTTTTAAAGGTCACATTTTAACTGTGACTGTAACTGTAAACACATCATTAAATAAATGACAACTGTTGACTCTTTAGTCACTTTTTGATTTACTTTGAACCAGTAAATCAGAGACATACCATCATCTCCACGATTTATTTATTTTTATTTGCTGTGATTAGAGTCTATTTCCAGTTCTAAGCCTTCTTGAGTTTGGCTCCGTCTTATTTTTTCATGATAAACTAGCAGAAAATGAATAAAAGATTGCAGTGGAGTAATAGATAATTTTGAAAATAAGCTATTATTTCAGGATTCTCACCCACCCATGTTACTCTAACCCTTTTAAAAATAGTTTTTCTGTTATCCTTGACTTTAATCAATCACATTTTGTAAGTACTTTTTTTCTGGCATAGAAGTTGCCACATTAACAGTTTCTAGACATTATATTTTTATACACTATAGAAATATTCTGCGTGTGGGTATAAAAGAAGATATCTATCCATTTTTAACACTGTTTCTAAAGTTTCAACAACAACAAGGATATTTGGTCAAAATGTCTTACTTTATATCAAATCAGATTGCTTGTTTACAGACCGATCTAATATCAACAGTAATATAATTACTCCGAGGTTAAAGAGACGTGGCCTTCGAAGTTATCATAGATGGACAGAAAAACAGGCTTCTGGAAAGAGCACAGTAAAGCATTAGTTTTAGTTCAGTTATCCAAAGTCGTGTTTTCAAGTCACAATTTGATTGATTTTTTTCATCAGTTTTACACAAATCTTACAACAGATTAAAGTAATTCATTTGATACTGCATTTATATTCTATTCTAGGTAGCAGAGATCATACAGCTTATAACCTCCACTGAACTGGGGCTGCAGGATGAGATGAGAGAAATTGCTTCTCTCTTCTGATGTCTGTGTGTTTCTTAAAGAACTGTGGACTTTTTCTGTCTGATGCTCAATAACAAACTTCCTGTTGTCTATCAACAATCTCATATGTGAAGTTGAACATAGGCAGATGGGGAGAAGTTCACCAAAACATTCGGCCTTCAAAATAAAGTCAATTAGTTAACACACATCTATCCGTTGCCTTTACAGTAACAATTGTTGTAGGGATTTTGATGGTTATTACCAGCAGTCATTGGACGAGAGGAGCGGTAAACGTTAACAGGCACAAAACAACTTACATTAGAGACATGCAGGACAAACAACATGCACACACATCCATATGCAGGTTTGTAGAGGGGACTGTTATGGTGTGGGCCTGGTTTCAATATTAATCCCTATTAATGTCTATTAATGTTATTAATGACAGACAGACAGACAGACAGACTCTTTATGCTTTGGTTAATCTATTTCTGAAGTCATCCAGGAATAACATCCAACTTGACTTAATGGAATTCCAGTTTTGAGATTATTGTTTAATTGTGTTTTCTAATGCATATTTTGAAAAGAATTCTATGTCGTATTGAGTCAACTTAGGAATGTTACATATTTTTGACTTAATTTAAGTTAAAATTACCATTTTCTATCAAATCTGAATTAGAACAGAAGAAAAACGGATAAATTCAGCTGAAAAAATGTGAATCTTTCTTTTTATTTCTTTTGAAAAAAAAATGTTTAGCAGATGAAAACTGGGGTCCTGAATAACTTTATTGTTTTTTTTTAAATAATTAGTGAAACAAAATTTGTAAAGAAAAAAAAAAAAAAGAATAAATCCAAAGGACCTATTAGTAACCATGTCTGTTCCAGCGCATATCATCATTTGAACTTCTTTGACTGTTATGTCTTAAGTACAGGGGCCATAACAGGGGCCAGGATATGATCTACAGGGGCACTGGCCCCATTAGCCCCTGTCTAGAACCGCCCATGCATTTTATTGTTTTACTTTTATACTTCTTTAAACCCTCAGCTGCTAGTGCACCGCCCAGCAACCAATCTAATCCTTTTTTATTTTCTTTGTTTATTTGACAACGCAGGCATGCCAGTGAGTCAAGAAACACAAGTTCTTAAGAAATGCTTATTTCAAAATGTTTGTGATTAATAACATCAATTAAAAACAGCACAACTTGTCTACAATTTCATCATCTAATACCAAGATTTTAATTTTTTCCCCACAAGTGGGAAATCTAACTTTTGAGGTGCTTTTATTTTGAAATGAGACCAGCGGAAGTCGTTACCTGGTATTTTAAGGGTAACTGACTGAACTTGATTGAACATGACACATTCCCACTGACTCCCCGTCCTGAAGCGGTGCTGCTCTGACCCATTTTAGGAGTTGGTTCCGGCTTTCTGTTCCGTTTATCACTCAGAAACAAAGTGAAAAACTTCCGAGGGGAGACCAGGAGCGGACCGGGTCTACCTGCCGTCCTCTCGCCTCGCTTCGTTCGCTGTCTGAGGCTCAGCGGATCATCCAGAGACACAGAAGCTGCTTCATTTAGAAACCACTCGTTCTCTGGAGACCGCAGGGACAGATTTCCCCTGAGCTGAAAGCCTCTCTGCTGTTGGACTGACGCCACGGCTCCTCGGAGTAACTATCAGGGTGAGAGCTAGCCTCCGTTGGGTCGGTGTTTTCCCGGGTGAAGCCCCGGGGATCTCCAGCGGCATCGGCAGCGGCGGCCATGGCTGCAGGACGGACAGCTGTCGGGCTGCTCTTCCTGGCGTGTTGGAGCTTCCACCGCGGAGCCTCCTTCAACCTGGATGTGGATAAACCCTTCGTGTACTCCGGACCAGAAAGAAGCTACTTTGGCTTTTCAGTGGACTTCTTTAAATCCCCCACTAACCTAAAGTAAGAGTTTATGCTCTCCTCTTTAATAACCCATCTACTCTATAGAGGCATGTTCACAATAATTGGTAGAAAAGTGCTAACTAGCCTTACTAGTCATTGTCTGAATTCAACAAGCTCCCTCTTTAGCATGAAAGGATGTTTTCCTCTTTAAAACACCTGGAATAAATGATTATAACCAGTGTTGCACCGATGCCCCGATACCAATACCTGACTGTGCAGGATCGGCCGATACTGATACCATCTGTTATAATACATTAATACACTGATATTTAGATTTATCAAAAACATAAAATTAAACAAAAATGATGAATAACAGTTATTTCTGATGCCAAAATCGATATCTCATGCATCCCTAGAATGTACAATTTCAATTCCATCCAGAAAAATATCAATATGCTACATTTTAAAGCTACAGTGTGTAATTTTCAGCGACATCTAAAGTCCAGACTGCAGCAACATGAACATCTCCCCCCCACCGCTTCTCCCCAACAGTACGGCAAGCGTTACGGGACAAAATGTCTTCCACTTACGTCCGCATCACCTACCTTCTCTCAAGTGATGAGGTTTGTTTACATAGATAATTTTAAAACTGCCATCTATTGTTCAGTACCGTCTCAGTTCATCTCTCTCAACTTGCCGTAGTTACTGAAAGGCACAATGCGCGTCTACTTGTCCGCTAAGTTTGTTGGCTCTCGTACGCCGTGGCGCCAAAGATGTTCTGCCTCCATGGCTGCTTGAAGACCACGCTCCTATGTAATTATAAAATAATCCAATTCTAAGGCAACGCAAATATTAAGGTTAGAGGCTGAGCTCGTAGATGATGATAAATAACATAGTTATGTATAATAAATTACATTTCTGACTGTATATCCCTGTAATTATTACACACTGTAGCTTTAAATATAGCTTAGAATATTTTTTTCATGTAAACTTGGAGATATATTTTATTCCATATCCCAGTAAACCTGTTTCACCTTTAAATCTGCAGCTCTCCCCGCTTCTCTCTGTGCTGTTTAAAAAGATTTATAAACCTCTTTACTAATATAATGATGCCAGAAACAAAATGTCCAAATATGTTGAAGCTCTACAGTCTGATTCTATCTGATCAATAAGAAAACATGTTAATTTTTACCTGTAACTGGGAGTCATGGTCCTCTGAGAAAACAAAGCTTTTTTAACTAGTAAAGAAGAACAAACTATGTTCTTCTCAAGCTTCCTGCATTATAATACTAATTTGTATAAACTTACAATCTGTTGCCAATTAGCTGCAATTTAGCCAAACAAAAATAATTATCAGCAGCGGCACTTGTACAAAAAAATCTGAAACTGAAAAGTGCACAGAATTATTTAATCACACCGTGTTCAGCAATTTTAATTCATGTATTTGCAATGCATTTTAACTAACGGGGCCGCCTTTTATAGCTGTTTTTTGTGTCTCTGCTTCTGTCTCCTTGAACCCCAGTCGGCCTCAGCAGATGGCCGCTCACACTGAGCCTGGTTCTGCTGGAGGTTTCTTCCTGTTAAAGGGAGTTTTCCCCTTCCACTGTCGCTACAAGCATGCTTAGTGTGAGGGATTGTATTTAAGTCAATAAGTCGATGCAATCAACTGGTTTTCCTTACATAGAAAACTTTGAATCAATCTGACTGTTTGATCTGGTGAACTGTAAAGTACCTTGAGATGACTTGTGTTGTGAATTGGCTCTATAGGAATAAACTGAATTGAATAGATTTTTCCTCTATTCTGCACTCTAGACGAATGATTGTTTAGGTACCACTGGTGGTAGCACAATATCGATACTTTTAAAAATGAGTAACGTCTCCAGATACAATGTTTTAGTATCAATACTTTTTTGAGTATCGATACTTTAATAAAAAGAAATGGAAATTCATCAAGTATCAATGTTGGGTCTCACCCTTTCCTCAACACACAACCCGGCTAGACTTTCAAAATAAGACTCCAGGGACCCTGCAAAATAAAATTAGATGTCTCAAAGCGACAGATCCGATGATGTTTTACTGAGAGGTGGGACACGGGAGCAGCGCGAGAGAGGAAAATAAAAACAGACTGAAAACGTTCTGAGCACAGTTCATCCAACCTCTGTTACCTTTGGCTAAATGAAATAAAGGGGAAAAAAGGGGAGTTTATTGTTTATCACTAGTCCTTCAAAAAGTTACGCCTGTGAATCCAGTAGAACTTTCATTTGAATGGGTGACAATAGTTGAATAAACTTCTGGCTCTCAAAATGGTATCTGTGCCCTATTTGTTGGCACTTGCCGATACCCATACCAACATTTTAGTGCTGGATCAGGGCCCCATCCGATACTGGTATCTGTATCGGTGCAACACTAATTATAACTCTTATATTCATCACAGGTTTAGGCTGTAAAGTTCAGTAGGATTTTACATTTTGGTTAAGATTTAGAAAAAGGCTCCACTAGCCAAGATCGTTTATTTACTGAATCCTGCAGATAATCAGTCAGTAGGAAACAGTTTTATTCTCAGTTATTCTCTCCCTCTATTGTTTCTCCAGGTTGTTATTAACTGTTTTACTCCAGTCAGCTGTTTGGCAGATCAGAGGGTGTAGGAGTGTCTTTCTGCTGTGGAGAATCTTTGTTGCTTTAGCTTCACTGTCTTTTTAACATAAAGGGATTCCTTTTGACTTCTGGTTACATTTTAATGTGATCAGATGGTTAAGGAATAACAAAAAGTAGGGTTATTCTGGAAAGCCTAACTTGCAAAATTATTTGTTTCAGAACTCTGTTAAAAAAATAAATATAAAAATGTCGTCTCAGTAGCAACACAGTTGTATTTCTGTATAAATATAGAAAGTTAACAAAATCTGAGCTGTTTGATGTTCAGATAAAAAAATAAAAAATACCCAAAGGAATCAAAGATTGTATGTTCCACTCTGTTTGCATTCCCTGTATTAAGTTCTATTTAATCTGACGCCCATACGTTAATATGATGCAGCAGAACAATTATATAATAGTTTGAGAAAAAAAAACAACTAAAAACCACTTTCACATCATACAGGAAAGCCCTCCTTGAGTTTAAAAGTGTGCAGTCCTACTAACTAAATTATATTTCATATAGATTTACTGTGTGAAAAAGATGGGTTCTTTTTTCCTCGCTTTACTGATTTCTCTTTTTTTTAGGAACATGATGATAGAATATAATTGTACTTATTTTTGGGGTCTATTGTTGACTTATTGGTAGAAATGCATACTAAAGGAGCACCAGCAATAGATTTGATTTAAAGGTGGATTTCCATTAACCCCTTGAACCCTACGGACCCACAGGTGGGGTCCAGCTGCTACGTGACCTCGTAATTTTACCAAACCCCAGTATTGATGTAAAAAACATATTTGGCACAGTTTGGTGACATTTATGGATAAATGTGCCAAAATGGCCTCTCCGCCTAGAAATTTCTCACTAATACCATTCTAAAATAAATATGATTCATCTGATTGAGTCCAAATTTGGTATATTTTTTACACAACATTTAGATTTGAAAGTCTGTACTACTTTTTTGTGCTATAAATAATATTTTGGTAGTGTTTTTGCAATGTTTATTTCAAAGAAAATTTTGGCGAGGTTCAAAAAAATGCAAAATATTTTGTATTTTGTCCCTAATATTTCAGGCAGGGTCAAAAGCTACAATGGTGCTGACACCAGAAAACCATTCTATGACATCTTACCTTTACAGGCGTACCAAAAGTTTCTTCTAAAATCTAATAGCTGTGAGGCTATAAGTGATTTACTTTGTGTGTGTTTTTGTCAGGCAGAAATTTATTTATACCCCTTAGGGTTGTAAGAGGCTAATCCCCTTATTCCCTTCTTCCTTTTTCTACACCAGTAACTCCTTCTGGTTCCACTCATAGTTTTTCTGAAAGATAACCACTTTTATGCTGGTGTATAATTTTTTTGTTTGTCATGCTTTGTTTTTGCTAATTTCTTTAGTAAATAAAGCCCTTTGTGCAATGGGGTAAAGAAGGAAGTAGCCTACTGGGACTAAGCTAGTTAGCATCTTCCAGTAAAGTGTGAAAATAATGATGTCCAAGATGCAGTGTGAAAAAAAGAAAAATGATAAAGACTTGAACTACACTGAGAATCCAGTATGAGGGTTAATGTTTACTGAAGCTGAAGATGCCGAGGCGGCTAAATTGATGGATATCGCTCGGATCACTCTTAACATTTTTACAGATATTACTTCAAGGCTGAGTAACAATGAAACTAACAACTTTCAGGTGCTTTTGTAATAATTACATTTTTTTTTAAGAATTTAATTAAAGAATATTTGATTCGGCTCCTTACAAGCAGCCATAATATTTTTGTCTGTTTATTCTTTCCTTTTGTATTTTTTTTACCTTAGTTTTTTCTTCGCCGCTATTTATTTCTGTCTGCTTAGAAATGTAAAAGCGGCAGACAGAAATAAACTAAGGGAGAAAAAACACAAAATAAGAATAAATCAGACAAAAATATTATAACATGCACATAAATAAATACTTAAAAATATAAGTAATTAAAAAATAAAGTTGAAGATTATAAAGGACAAAAAAATAAATAAATTAAATATTACGAGAAGGAAAATAAATAAAGAAGCTAATTAAAAAGAGAGTTATATACATTTATGTCTCACTGTATAATTTAATTTCTACTTGCATTTATTTGTTTATTGTATTTTTGGTGGCAATTAATTGTATGCTTATTTATTTATTGGGCATTTATGTATTTATTTTTAAATGTGGCAGAGTTGGTCCTCCATATAGAACAAGCCAAGCTACTTTATTTAGTGCAGCCTGTAATTTGTTCAGGTTATTTTCTGTAGTTGTTGCCCAAATTATGCAACAGTAGTCAAGATGACACAAAACTATTGATTCCACCAAAGTTTTACATAGACACACTTCTTTATAACAAAATATTTGCTTTACTTTGTACTTAATACCTGGGGTTGGTCAGTCCTCTAACATCCAAACATAGGAATTAAAGTTTGAGGTTTGAAATGTGAAGAAAAGTGGAAAAAAAAAATAAGATTTCTGCCTTTTTCTTCAAGAGATTTTCTACATTATGATTCAAAGCAGCGTACTTGGAATATTTACGGCTTTACAGAGAAATGAAGTATTACTAGAGGACTGTATTTCCACTGAATGAGGGTGAGGCCAGTGGATCATCGCTCTGAATATCGCCTCTCACATTGCCTCATTTATTCCCTCATGGCTTTTTTTCATTACGGATTTGAAACCGTGGAATATTTTCTATTTTGCTTCACACCAAGTTGCTCTCGGAGTATTTTAGAGGCCTGAAGTGTGTTTTATGTTCTGTTACAGTGTTATGCCAATAATTTGACCTTCCCATATAAAGTTACAGAGCCCAACTTTTTATCACCAACAACACATTCCTTTAACATTCGGGAGACCAAAGAAAAGATACAGGAAAAGAAACACGGCTCCTGGTGTGAAGCTTGTTCTTCTCACCCTGATCCTTTTTAGGTTAACTCTCAAGTCAAGAAAGCAAAATCTTGACGTTATTACTCTAGAATTTTACCACGGAGGGAGTCTAAAGCTGTGCTGAGGTGATTCCTTTTGTTTGATTTGGGTTTTATACAGAGGAATCTAACAAAGGTTGTGAAATAGGGAGATAACACACAGCCATCAGTTGCTTGTATTTTGTTATTTTCATCCATAACACAAAATTCTGGACCAGAGTAATTAGGTTTGAGCTAATTGCTGTCATGCTTTTCAGTCCGGTTCTGACATGCTTATTGTGTATTAAGCTAATATTTGAAAATATGTCTCACAGATAGGCCTTTATTTCAGGCCTCATCCGGCTCAAGCTTCAGCCTTTGGACAGAGGCTCTTTCATGTAATTCAAATGCTCTTTTTCCCAAACACAGAACCTTTGGTTATGGCCAAACATCTCTACTTTTGTCTCATCTTTCCAAATAGCATTGTTCCAGTAGATGTGGAGTTCGTTCAAATGTTTTATGCCCATTTATTGGTGCGCTATATGACTTACAACATCCGAGAAGCAAGGTCCGGACAATGATATGTCTGCTTGCCCCTCAGAAAGTATGAAATTGTGGTTCTGGAAACAGGGATCCGGTAGGAGGCGGGTTTCTTTCTGTGGAAATCTACTGTTAAATAGCAAACATTTAACCTGGCATCTTAAAATTATATTTCCTGTTTACTACAGTACGTCCGACAGCTCCTTACGGACATAAAGAGCGAGCGGTTGAGTCATATCTGATCACTGATGACCCCCCTCACCTTAAAAAGCATTAAGCCTGTTACCCTGTTCTGATCCTTGATCATTAATCAGCTTTTTATCAACTAGCAGGTGGATGCTGCTGCATCTTTGTGCGTAAAAACAGAAAAGAATAAAAATAAAGAAGCCAAACAACTGATTTTACAGGTGTGGACAGGTCAGGGACACATCAAGGGATTTTATTCATTTACGGTGGGTTTGACAAGTATTTTACGGAGACTGTTAGAAAGTGGGGTAACCGGGGAAGCTGAGCGTTGTTTCACTCGGCACAGCCAGGAGGGATGAGCCGCCAGATGCTTCTGCTGCTCTGTGATCCAGTAGGAAATCGGATAAAGTCAGGGAGTTTTTGGAAAGGCATGCAACCTTTTTTACTGAACATGCAATAATTAGTAAAAAGCAAATTAGTTTTGTTTTTCTGGATTAAATTGAGGCACAACAGTGGTGCAGAGAGGGTAGCACTGTTGCTTTGGACTAAGAAGGTTCCTGGTTCATTTCCCGGCCCGGGGTCTGTCTTCTTGGAGCTAAGGCGCTGGGTTCTCTCTTGGTACTCTGGCTTCGTCCCTCAGTCCTAAAGCATGACTGTTAGGTTTATTGGCTTCTCTAGATTCTTCTTTTGTTTACATGGCTTTATGTCTCTGTGTTGCCCTGTGACAGACTGGCGACCTGTCCAGGGTGTTATCCGCCTCTCGCCCATAGACTGCTGGTGATGGGTACCGGCCTCACTGCGACCCTGACGGAATAAGCAGGTGAAGATGGATGGATTAAATAGAAAATATTTGTATTATCTATTTTTGTAAGTTCTTATCTACCAGAGTGTGTTTGTATACAAAATACACCAAAGAGATATGATGGGCTTGAAAATGTACACACACAATAAAACCCCAGAGATGGGAGATCCTCACTCTCCTAAACTACTGTGGAAAACACTGAGCATGGCAGCTTTGGTAGCTTTAGCTCCAGCATAAGTCAGCGCTAACATTCGTATTGTAGCCAGAGTGCTACTTTTGTTTTAATCCTCTTGGCACCCAAAAGTTTTCACACTTTTTCACACTTGATCTTCAACTTTCCCTTTCTCTGCCACCTTTACTGGGGGTTGTTGACTTTCTTGACTTAATTCCTGCCTTGTTTACTTATTGCACACATTCCTTATGTTCACACTATCTTTTAATGGTAAATATAAACAAAACACTTAAGTTGACTAAAAATAGAGATTAAAACAAAGTATAAAACAAAGACATGAAAAATAATAATTAATCAGAAAGCCTTTTATCACAACCAGTGTGAGCTGGGTCCCGCTAAAGCAAAGTCAGGTTGTTGTTTTGTTGGTTAAATAAAGGAGTCGCTGTTCTTTATTTTGAGCATATAGGATCCTAACTAAGGTCTGTAGAGTTTAGGAATGAGTTATTATGTTTTTGCAGGAAACAGTTTCAGCGTGGACTGCTTCATGGAACGATGGACTTCAGTGGTTTTTGACTGATTATAAATCTGTCTGTATTGATAGGCAGCAGTGATTGGCTCTCTATTGGCTGCTGTCTTTCATGCTCCAGTGCTTTTCTAAAACAGGTCGCTCTGCTGATGATCATTTTATCAAAAGTCTTTTATCTGGCAGCATCCTGCAGCTGCTTTCCCTCTTAAACCCTGAAGCAGAAAGGAAGAACTTTTGGATTTTAAGCTTTTTACGAATCAGTCTGTTGATCCATTTGTTTTCCTGTTGTCAGTTGAAATCCTTCTAACACAGCTACATGAATCGATGAACCTCACAAACCCCCAAAAAAAAAAAAAAAGGTTAATTACAATAAGGTTAGTTTTTGGTGCATCTTACCGGACGGCTTCCTGAAAGCAAATCCACAATTAAACCAAGCTGCTGTGAACAAAGGCCTGCTGTTCTGAACACAGATGAAATCGGTGCTCTCTGCATGCAGCCAGCGGCTCGCTAGGTTTCACTGAGCTGCTTTTGTTTTTACAAGATTTACAGAGAGCTGATTAATTAAAGAATAAAATGAGGGGCAGGGAAAGGCAGGGCAGGGCTGAAGGATAAAAATGCAACCTCATGTTTCACCTCTAAAGCTTTCTACATATTTTTACCTCCCAGATAAGCTTCTGCTTTTCAACAGGCAGAATCCAGTAAATGGAAAAAAAAATGTCAGATACCCATGTGTCCAATACTGGATCCCTGCAGGGCTGCGTGCTCTCAGCTCTGACATTCAGTTTTTATACTCACATCTGCTGAAGAGGTGCCAACCAGCAAACACACTTTGTTAAAATCTCTGATTTACTAAAGACTAAAGAATGTATTGCAGACTTTTGACATGGAGGTAACCAGCAGAAAGCCGGTGTCATTTAAAGTGAAGAAGAGCAAGTTGATTCTTAGAGTTTACAATTTGCTGCCACATTAAAGCCTTCTCACCTGTTTTTTATCTGCTAGTTTGGTTGTTTATCAGTGAGAGATAAATCCTGAGCCACGTGTTAAAGTGGGCTCCAGAGTTATGGATGTTCCTCAAACATATCTGGGTCACTAAAGGCAGATAAGACTTCTGCATCAGCACACATCAAATGTCGCTTGGGTCTGGTTGTGAACCAGTTTCGCTGGGATGCTTCTATACCGTCGGTCTGGAATTTTAAGGGACGCACAGCAGTTTCCCGTCAAAGCGTCAGGGGGGAGCCTATTCGAGAACTCGCTTCCTCTGTTTTCAAAAATGGCGCACCCTGGCAACGAATTGAGAAGGACGACCACACAGACAGCTGGAAAGGCATATTAAGGACCAATCACAGCTGCTTTTTGTCTGCGCACTTCCACTTGAGGTCTGTGCGGGTTTGCGACCGTCCGACGCGTAGTCAGGAATTTTTGTAGACATATTTGACGGTTGCAGTTATATTTTTTATATTTATATATTTTTTTAAACAAAGCGGAGTATGTATGACGTCATCCACGCGCGTCGGCTACTATTCATTCTTCCTGTCCGCTGAACTGGATGGAAGATGTCTACTGCTGCTACCACAGATGATCTCACTCTCAAAATAGAATTGAACGATTCAGATTAGCTAGCTGAATGAATAGAAGGTGACTCGGGCTGCCTGTCACAACTCCAGTCTGGCGCGGATGACGTCATACACGCGCCACTTTGTTCTTAAAAAAATATATAAATATAAAAAAATTTAACCGCGGATGTCTGGTGGACAGTGATTGGAATACATGTTATGAATGCTGGTCTAACATAAAGAATAAATTATGAACAGTTTAGTTTGTGCCTTGAACTCGTTTGCCCATAGGAAGACGTTATAACCTAACGGAATATCTTCAGAACAGCTTCAAATGAGACAGAACTAATATAAGTTAGTAGAACATGATGTAATAATTTAAAAATAAGGGCCCAATGAAAAAAAAACGGCGTTCCCCTTAAAAAAGACAATGGGTCAGATGATATACTTGGATCAGAGGCATGTTTATTGACTTGTTTTAGTTTAGTGGCTTCAGGCCAGCGTTCTTAGATGCCTATGTTACAAACCAATGGTATTCTAAACTGTTTATACCTTCTGCTGTTCTCAATTTGAATTGTCTTTTTTTCTATTTCTGATCCAGTGTGTGTGAAAGTTGGTAGCACATACTCGTATGCAATGAATTGCTCTTCATGGAATTTATGTTGTTCTGAATCTGACTGAAATGTTTGCATCTCATAGGATTAGGATTTGAATCAGAAAAGGAATTACTCCTCCAGTCATTTCTAAATAGGTATTTTATAAATTATGATGATTTCTCTGTCAAAAAAGCGACATATTTGATATAAGATCACGATGGTGACGATGTGTTCAGATTTGCATCGTTAGCGATACATCATTTCAGCCTACATTGGCCAAAAAATCTTGATTGATTTGGTCAGAGCATCTTCTGCTGCATGTTGCTGTAAACAGTGCTTTTAGGAAGGGTTATGGTCCAAACGTTGGTATGAAGGACAGGTTTCTGGGTGTCTGAAGGATACTTTAGTTGCTATGATCTTGGTGCAGGAACTATTGCAGGTCAAAGTACTGAAATGTACATAGAACAACTTCTGACTGTGACCTGATTCTTGGTTAATGACTTTTAATCTCCCTATCAGTTTGGTTATCTGTGGCCTGGACATTTGAGGCCGTTTCCCGTTCTCAGCAGCTTTCTGATGACCTTCTCTTCCCTCCGCAGATCTGACGTTCTCATTGGAGCCCCTCGAGCCAACACGTCGTCCTCCAGCAGTGTGGTGGAGAGGGGAGCGGTGTACAGCTGTCCCTGGAGGAGCTCCTCCAGCTGCCAGCAGCTGCAGTTCGACAACACAGGTAACCAGAAGCTCCGTAACACACAGCCGGGACTGCAGGCAGAGAGCGACGTGTCCTCAGCTGGCAGGCAGCTTGTAAACCCTGCTGATGTTTTCCTTAACACAGTCTTTAAAGCTGGGCTCCTCACTGCAGGAGCTGGGAGTACTGGGTTCATAGCAGCAGTGAGGAAATGTTTCTCTGTGAAGGAGATGGAATCGTAAAAAACAGCCTTACATTGGTCTTATCAAACAGGGGTCTGTATCTAGAGTATTTCCTGTGGCAGCTTTCAGCCTTACAGTGTTAGCATGTAACTGATGGGCTAATAATGGTTCAGCTCAGCATTCTGCTGCAGCCTCATGTCAGGACACATTCAGGAATGTATTAAAAAGTAGGAATGCAGCCTCATCTGTGGAGGCAACTTTCCCTCCCAGTCTCTCCAAGTAGCAGATATTACTTTTAATTGGCTAATGTTTTCTTTTTAATTGTGTTGATTGTACAAATTCAAAGTTCTAGGAGTCTAAAGGATTTTGATAGGTTCTGTTTATAGTCAGCACGGTTAAACAGGAATTATAGCCGTTCAATCTGTGATGCTGGGAAAAAACACAAGCTTCAAGTTCTTTAAAAGTGCTGATAAATATTTTGCATTTAAGGCTCCGAGTTAGATTTGAATAGATCAGCGTTTAGTGTGAGTTTCTGTGACGAATAACTGATGCACCAAATAATCAGCCAGGGTTCGCAGTCGGACGAGTTTATCTCGATCGCTGCTGGTTAAACCTCTTATCTGTTCATGAAATGCTTAGAAACTCACGTCTTGCACCATCTACTTTTACACTCTTTGATGCCACTTTTTGGGGTAATAAAGTAAATATATGTAGGTTTAATTCAAAGCTACTTTCTCTCTAAAATCAAATACTTATTTTTAATCTTATTTGGTTCAAATTTAAATCAGCTCATCTTTCCTCAAAGAAGACAGAAGACTGGTTCAGGGCAGGAGAAGCAGGATCCGTATATATATTACCACAGTGATGAGCTTTAAGGGCCTTATATTGAGTTTTAGTTTGTCTTGTACCGCACGTCGAAGATCTTCCTATTTAGTGTTTTTCAGCAAATTAAAATCATAAAGTCAGTCATTAAGTGAATATATTTTTACCTGCTCTGTCATAAATTATGCATGCAGCATTTCTTTTCTTTTCCTTTTTTTTTTTTTTTAGCAAACAGACTGCTTCTTTTCTACAAGAATGGCATTAAGTTTACTTAGAATTTCAAGGTCCTTTTTACTAATCTAGAGAAATATTAAGTCGTTTTGCTACCATGAGAACCACATCTGTGTATTTGTCTGAAAATGCTTGACATATTTAGCAAACTTTTATAGATTCATTGAAAAAGATTTGGCTGAACATTATGGTTTAGATTAAAAACTAATTGATCATTTTAAGAAATAGCCTAATTATTAAAAAGATTTCACTTTAAGATTTATTGATTTTTTAGTCATTTTACTCCAATTATAAATCCATGTTCATCAAACATCTGTGTTTGGGCCCGGGGGCCATTTCTGCCATCCCTACATCCTTTCTTTGCTTTGGAAAGCTTTAATAGTTGTGAAATAGTTGACCTTCTTTCCGGCCTCTAATATTATCTTTAGAAGATGTAAAAAAAAAAAAACAGCAAATTCCTTTAAACAGACTTTTAGAACGTCCTCTAATTTTCAGACCTTCATCTCTTAAGCTTATCAGCCCTGAGATCTTTCTGCTTATTCTTTCCTTCCTGCTGTGAGGCAGAGCATCAGATAGAGATAAACAGAGAAGTTGAAACAGATTGTAGATGTTTGTGGGAGATTAAGCCCATCCAGGTTCAAACATCTTTGTGTGGATGAGGGGAAGATGGAGAGCCTCATGTCTCAGGGTGTGGCTGTGTTGCCTCACCTTATGGTCTAGCTCTGATAATCACCTCATGATCTGTTGCAGGTATGATTTCCAAACACATTTGATCCCCAGATCCAACTCTACCGTATTTCTAAACGACTGTTGACGGAACTGCGAAACAGCTGCTTGGTGCGGCTTAAATGATCCACCTAGATCTGTTTATGGCTACGTTTGTTGTCTTCCAGGAGGAATTAGTACTAAGAAAAAACTTAAACTTCAGAGAAAACCAGCATTCAGAATTGCAATAACCAGAAGGCATAAGAAAAGAGAAACTAGCTCAGTCTTGTTTGCCTCTTAAAATGTTCCCTCAGAGGAATCTGTGAAGCAATCACCTTCTGACTTTTACATTCGCATCGGTCTTTCTATGACTGACAAATATGTTTTAACTTGTGTATCTTCATTTTCCCTCCTTGCTGTTAGAACAACTTTTAATTAAATGTAAAAAAATAAAAAATCTTTAATATTTTTGTGATGCAAAAAAATTTCCAGCCTTCATTAAAAAAACTGAATTGAAAACAAAAAGTTCTCTTAAACTGTATTATACTAAACCACACATTTAGAAAATATAACAAAACAGGAACGCATTGAGTTACTGAATTAAAAAAAGATGAATAAATTATGTTAAAAAACACTTCTAACTTGTAATGTAAAATGATAACAGATAGGGTATGTCGCTCTGATATACTGTCAGACTTTACTAATTAATTTAAATGAAGTGGAGAATAACTGTTTTGTAGCTCTGTTTTTCACGTACTCCAGAATTTAGTGCTAAGAGAGACTTGGTGCTGCTAGCAGCTGCTTTAAACAGCGGGTTAAATGTGCTCTATTTAGGTGGTTATTTAAAGGAAAGGTTCCGGTCAGCATGGGATAATCAGTGGGTCATTATTTATACCTTACTAATACTTTTGCAGTGATTTAATGAATTTAGCTGTGTGAATCAGTAAAGAAATAAAAAACAATAATTTTGTGCAGCTGATCACTGAGGTCGGAGCCGGGCGCTTAGCGCCGTTCTCCCCGCTTTCGGTAGACAAAATCGATGGGAACGCTACAAGAAACATCTGCAATCATCAACAATTATTGAAGATTTCCAGAGGACTTCACCACCATTGAAATTCACCAGAGCTATAGTGAAACTGACAATGTGCATAACAGTTGGATGTTATAATACATCAGGTAAAAGTGAGTGGGACAATACAAAAGTTATTTCACCTTTCGAATCCTGATCCTCCATGGGCGGGTTAGATTGGATTACCGACTTGAAGAGGAGGATTTGCCATCAAACTTCTGGCAGAGAAAAACCTGCGTAATATGTAGCCAACATTTTCAAGGAAGACTTGGATAATAGCGTTGTGACAAACACCAGATACAGCACTGGGACTTGCTCAACAGCCGATACCGCACCCTGATGTCATAAACTGGAAAGTAGCAGTAGTGTTCTTTGACAAACATGGACGCCTCCAATAAAGCACATAAAAAGAAAATTGCTCTTATTTAGAAACGCTTATAATTTATTGAACAGTATGTAATAATTTCATATTTTAAAAGTTTGAATTCTGAATATGAGCGCAACTTTTCCTCTAAGGAGTTTATCTAGTTTTTATATTTACAAATAGAACCACATAAGTCATTCTGCATCCTTGTTGCCATTAAATGGTGTAAATCAACCGATATCGCACTCTGGATCAATTTATGTTTCTGCTTTAGCTTGCCTCCCTTATGGAATTACTTGGTTTACAAATACTGTATGTTTCTCACCAGCATTGTTAAACATAGGTGGCCATTCATGCGTTCAAATTCAGACAGTTGTTCAGTTAGCTGCCCTTTTGACTGACATCTGGCCTCCTTCCTTTAGGGCTGTTTTCACCATAAAGTTGAAATTTTAATAAAAAAATGTAAAAAAATACACTGAAATCAGGCGTATGCACCGAGTTTAAATGAACATAACGGCCGCTGAAAATGCGTTTTAAAAAAAGATACACTTACCTCCTTATTTTCACACGTTTGTAGAAAAGGCGAAGTGAAAACGTGAACCTTTCAGACTGTCATCGACTCATGCACATAAAAATGCCGGTGAGGCTTCTCTTAGCAATGAATAGCAGTGGTACCATATAAACACTGAAATATAATCTTTGTGAACAGACATTATTATTGCTTAATTGAAAATTTATTGTAAATCATTTGTTTCCATCCCTACTTCCGGCTCTATTGAACACATTCAGGGCTGTGATGTTTAACCGGCGTCTTTAATCAGGCTGACGTTATACTAGAGCCAAGTTTTATGTCGTAAAATGTGTTTAAGGTTTGATTTTGTTCCGACAAGTGAAGAACATGTAAACAGATTAAATTAGAGGCAAAGACGTTGAGACTTAGAATGAGATTTTGCTTGTAAAAAGCAGTTTACGTCCAAGTTAAAAATCAGATTGGCTCTAAAAGTAAAGAATAGCTTTGAAAAGCTCTGTTTAAAACAGGGAAGCGTTGGAGCTGCTGGAGCACAGAGGAGGCGTTTTCAGGCCCAGAGAGAGAGAGACTGCTGTGAGTTGGTGGGACGGGGAGCTATTGTGTGGAGCTGAGTCTGGTTGGTATTCTGTGGCAGACCTCAGCAAACTGAAGCTGGAAGGAACAAACGCACCACACTCTAAAACGGTGGAGCCCCGCCCCCTCTAGGTCCACTAAACAGACTCTACTGCCTCATTATCTACATGCTTAGAATAACTTGTAGGTTTAATTGTGACTGAATAACAGACAAATCGACTAGATGTTCTTTTGAGTTTAGGTTTCACTAATGATTTAAAAAGCTGGAAATGGTGATTGATAAAGGAGTAAATAAACCAAAAGTAAGTATAGTTCTATGACTAATATCTGGTGTTTATCGAACGCCCTGAAGCTGCACTAAGGCATAGGTTTCATTGAAAATGTTCTGTAGTTGTGAAATGTTGTGGTGCTGATAATGTAAGCCGGCTATGTAGTAGTAACACTGATAGGATAAGGAAAACCAACTTTATTAGTCATAGACGATGTAGATTATAATGAAATTTGTTTTCTGTGGCCAATCAATCCCTAATCAAACAGCAAACAGCTGGCAGCGCCCAGGGAGCAATCTGAGGCTAACAGGGGCGCTATGTGGGGGCCGGGGTGGGCCACAGCCACCCTTAGCCAATTTGTTTATCTAGTGTTTAAATAACACTGCTTCGTAACAGTCAGAGGCGTCTGTAAAGACACTTTTTTCGTGGGCTTAAGCCATAGGTCCAACCAAAGAACCCAAAAAAATTGCTCTTAAAAATTTATTGTTGAATGACTAAGTCTACTGTTCTTTTGAGTTTTTACAGCACTAATGCCTTCTTTTTATGGACAGTAGGGGATATGAGAGAGGGTGAGAGACATGTGGCAGAGGACAACAGGGCGGATTCGAACCTTTCAAAATAAATTTACCATCACTTACAGGAGAAAGACTAGAAAAAAGAAACTGTTTCCTCTGTAGGGATATTTAACTTGTTTATTTTCTTCTCCTTGGCTAAAAGCTAGCAACATAGAAGAGAAAAAGACAAACTGATTATTACTATTTTTACATTGTGAATTCTTTATCATCCTATTTTATTGATTAGTATAGTTAGCCATAGCTACAGACAGCAATCTATTATTTATAAAGTAGTGTAAAGAAATCTTTTTAGTTTTTAGGAAGGTTTTCAACATTGCATGACAGCAGATGGCTTCGAAACCGAAAAGGATAAAAGCAACTTTGCTTTAGTGGATTCATCCATTCCAGGGTCTGTTGTTGTCCAAAGTGGGAACAAATCAATCACTTATTGCCTTAATCTCTAGTGTAGGCCAAAATCATTTTTCCCTGTGAGTTGTTCTAGCCTCATTCAGTGCCGCAGGCCCTGGAACTGGCCAATCCCAACGCAGAAATGTGTTTTAAATTTCTGCATACAAAGCGGGCGGGGTTTTGAGGCCGTAACAACAAAGCTGTGCGAAGCTGGAGAAAACACAACAAGGAATATGGCAACAACTATTGAACAGTTCCCGTTTGACATGGCTTTGAAATCAGTTTTGAAAGGATTAGACTTGGGGTTTTCATTGAAACGTGAGCAGGAAGAGGCTCTACGCTCCACAGGCTGTTTGTTTACACTCCCCCACCAGCTCTCTGTGTCGCTAACTACGTCAGTTGCACTCATTGGTCAGAGCGTTGGCCAATAGGCAAAGACATGGTTTAGAAAGAGTTGTTCTCATAAATAATCTTCCGATGTGTCATTCATTGGGGCCAGACTAAATTACACATTTAATCTCACATTTAATCTGGTTTACCAGGCTACTTAATCAAATTTTTGTAGCCAAAAAAGGCAAAGAAGAAACATCGGCTGAATATCTGATCAAGTTTGTTTTTTTCTATGTCCATTTTGTTGCATAGCTGGTAAATTTCTATTATCTACTGTAATGATCATTTGCACATTTCCTTTTTGTGATTAAACTTAGCAGTTTACTATCAGACAGCCCAAAGTTTATTTTTAAAGGAGGATTTGCTTTCTATCGCCTGTTCTACTCTGGCACTTTGTTAAAAAGTTATATTAGTTGATTTATCTAATGTTGTATGGCTAAAGCACAGAACTCAAACATAAAGTCGCTCAACAGTAAAGATGTAATGATTGTTTTCCTTTAATGATCTTCTTGTTTGCCTAAATATCAGTGGGTTAGATATATGTGCTTTTAAGAGACTGGCTCAAGCACCTGTGGAGCGCTCGGCCTCATGCGGCGCTCAGTTCCAGCCATGTTATGCCCATAAAAGGTAAATCTGTCTTCCACGGCCTCATTAAGTATAAGTTGTGAAGCAGGCTGTTTAAAGAGGATGTCTATATTCTAGCTGCATTCAGCTCTCAGCCTATGGATTTGGCAATCAGCATTGCTTTAGTGCCTTTAAGCAAACCTCTGAGGCTGTATCAGAATTCAGACATGCTGGTTGATGTTGGCTCTGGCCATAATACTGTTGCAGATTGCCCTAGTTGTGTTGTGTAGGTGTGTTTGTGTGTGCTTTTGTTTCACAAAGAGGTCTTTGTTGTTTATCTGAGCTGCTTGATGGCTGGGCAAAGCTTCACTGGAATGACAGAAGTAACTGGAAGCTGTGTTGCTGTTTGGCAATCAGATGAGACCTTTTTTCTATTTTACCAGCAAACTGAGGTCTGGTTGTTTTTAGGTGGAAATATGTTCTTGATCTCCAGAGGTCAGGTTTTGGCATGAAGGTGTGAATTGAGTTTTGTTCAGGTTTAAGGTGAGGTATGTACTGGTAATGGTTTTAGAGGTAGGGTCACGGTTAAAAGGCTGGTTATACTCCCCTGCAGCCGTAGGTCGCAGTGAGCTTGCATCTATGAACATTTTTGATTTATGGTCGAATTTTGACCGTGGTCTGCTCTATACGCTGTGTGGTTCTAGATACGGCCAAGGCTGCATGAGGAAGAGTGGGGCAAGTTTGTCCAACAACGGAGGGACATGACAATGAAAAAGAGCAGGGATCCAGGTGGAAAAAGGGTCCCAGCATTCTCGCTCTTCTAGCTGTTCAAACTTTACGAGTTTGCCTCCTGTCTGCGCTCACCTACAGAGAGGTGCAGTAGAGTGTCTGCGGAGGGAGCAGGGACATCTTTTTGTTCACTGTGACACCCATGCAGATGACCTGGTTTCCAAGTATAAATCAGCCTTTAGGCCATAGAAAGGGCTGAAAATAACTGAAAATCCAAACACAGGATCCTCACTGTATATAGCGAGATGAGAACGTGTGCGTGTGAGCTTGGCATGACTCTGACTCAGTGGTTGTCTTTTCTATTTTGACCAACTCTACACCATTCACCACAGGCTTTTGTTCGTGCTGTTTTTTTGTTATCTTATATATTTTTTAGACATTCCCTCAGATGTGACTCATCTGATCGTGATGCATGTCTGCGGAGTCTTAGGGTTTGTATTGTTCCGGCTATTTAAAGCAGCCTCTCTAACATAAATCTGGGTTTAAAGTCTCTCAGTTGTTTTTAGGGCATCATCTTTATTCTTATGCAGTAAAAATTCTCAAGTAATACTTCCATGGGCCATTCTTGAGAAACTATTAATATATATCATAGTGTTATTTAAAATCTAAAATAAGTTGTAAATCAGTTAAAGAACTTTGTCATATAAAGACACTGTTTATGTCTGAGTTGTTTTCATTATTGTTGCACCAATGCCATTTTTTGGCCCCGATACTTGTACCTGGCTGTGCAGTGTTGTCCGATATCATATCGATACCGTCTGTGTGAAATTGATGTGTGTGTGTAGTATATATGAAGAACTGCATACTACTTGGATGTAAAATAATTGCCATCATGGCTTTGTTAAGCTGCTGCCTACCTTTGTGAAGCAGTAAAAGTACTAATGCCAAAGTGAATCCAGTAGAACTTTTTATTGCCTACCTGGAATAGGTGACAATAGTTGAATAAACTTTTGGCTCTCAAAAATGGTATCGATTGCCTCTATTTGTTGGTAATACTTTGCTGATACACCACCATTTTCATGCTGGATCGGGGCCCCTGCCCGATACTGGTATCGGTGTAACACTAGTTCAAGATTTTTAAAATCTTTTAGTATTTTATTTTAATTTCTGTTAAATTTCTTTCTTCTTTCTGCAACATGTCCTCTTCTTTCTAAATCTACAGATTGGTTAAATGATAGTATATTCACATAAAATAACCAGAGGGATGATGATATCTGCTTAAGAAAATGTTTTGAAATGAGAAACTATATCAGTTAAATCTATGGTGGTGAAAAATATATTGTTAAAGTTTCACTCATTAGATGTAGTTGTATTGTATTTAGTGGTTACTAACGGCTGGTTGGAATGTCTTGTCTGTTGCCTCATTAAGAACATATTGCTGAGGGAAAACTAAGCACTGGAAAATAGGCTGGACTCTATTATCCATAGTCAAATATGTTGATGGCAGGAAACCAGCAAATATTTCCCTCCAACCCAATAAGTTAAAGTAACAAATACTGAAGTGTGGCCGAATTGGAGAATTGAAGTAAATAAAACAAAATAATTAATAACGGTCCCTATGTCCTCCTACAGCCTAATACTATAGCAGCATAACTATAGAGTGGCTCAGGATAACCTGAGCCACTCTATTGAAAAGGAAAATGTTCAAAAGTAGACATAACCTCAAAGGACTAGATAAATTGATAACAATTCTATGATAATTTACTAAATCTGTAGGGGCTGATTGGTCCAAACATGTTTGAATTCATCTTTTGAGCCAAAACATTCTGACAAAGGTCGGATTTTCAAATTAACTTTCCATATGTAAAGGAGAGCTCTTGGTTTACATCTTTAAATTTTCTCTCTAGTCATTTAATGAATAATGTTTTTTTATTAAATGACTAAAAACAGGACAAAAGTTAACAGAATTGTAATCTTACTATCGGGCACACTTCATCAGAGAGTTAGCAGCAGCCCCTAATAACGCTTAAAAGGATCTCTTTATACATCTCAGGGTCACATTCTGCCACATCATCAAGTAATATTAGGGTATAACAAGAACATACATGAATGATAAATAATAATTCTTATCCAATATATAACCTTTTTTTTTAACAGCCTGTAAAATCCTAAACATTTCCTCACTTCTTTTCTCTTTGTAAGGCACCAGTCAGACTAAAGTATTTACTTCCCTCTTCTTAGCTTTTCTTCTAATCTGTTTCCGTTGGGTTGAATTTATTCATCAAAGTGACTCAGAACTAAGTGATGTTTTAGGCTGTGGTCTGTAAACTGAACACAGCTTTAGTCACCTGGCTGGACAAAACCAGCTGCTGTCGCCTCCATTAGAAGTGCTCTGTTTTTGTGCACAAAGGGTCAGTGTCAAATTTAGGTACATTTCCCACTATTTCTCTTCCTACTCTTCCTCAATGCTGAGACAGTTATTTACATTCGGAGCATGAGTGATTCCACACTGTTTGAGGAAAAGGACATTTCTGTTAAAGTGGAAAATAGTCGTCTGGAATTTGACTTCCGACCTTCTGACCTTTGCTGTTTGTCTCGTCCTCCTTTCTCCATACATATTTCCAGTCTGAAACACAAATATTAAAGGGAGTGATGCCACAAAATCTTGGGGGGTCAATTTTCTATAATGACATGGTTTTCTGTAATTTACAAGAATACTCGTCTTTTCTTTTTGTTGCAGATGACAGGACTAAAGACGGCAATCAGATAGAGTTCAAGTCCAAGCAGTGGTTCGGTGCCTCAGTGCGATCTGATGGAGAACACATCCTGGTAAGATCTCAAACTGTTTTCCCCCTCCAAATTCAGATTATAATTCCTTTCTCCCTTAAAGCAAGACTCTGCATCCTTAAGTATTAGTTAAGGTTAAAATAATTTTTCTGGTCAGTATTGAACACTTTGTGTTTACTGATGCCTTGTATGTGATGCGCTCTTTTCCCAAAACCCCGCACGTAACCTGGTCAGCTCTGTCACTGAATACGTCATGTTTCCCAGAGCACCACCGTCTGAGCTACCCTTAAACACGAAAAGCTAACTAAGCTAAAAGTCGTGGTTTTACCTAACAGAACTATTTTTGGCTTGTATGATGATGGATTTAAATTCCTACCGGGGCAAATGTAGCTTTGAATTTAGTACCAATCATGGCCCCAGTCTGGTCTGACATTATCAGGTTCCAATCAGTGAGTGCAGTGCTGCCAACTGGCTGAACCTGGAGAGTTCAACCTCACCGCGGCAAACATTTTGAGTTTAGTTTATTGTTTTTAATGTTGAAAAATCATTATCAGTTACGACTGTTAAAACATAATAATTATCAACCTAACCACTGTGTTTTATATTTTTCAGTGGAGACGAAGCTTTTTTGAGTTTAGTTTAATGTTTTTAATGTTGAGACAGGATAAAGTAAGGTATACCCTTCGTGGTTCATAAGTGGCTTTTAAAAACGCTCTTTTAATTTAGTCCTTAAAAAGATTGTTAAACCATTTGTCCTCCTCTTAGAGTTGACCCCCACCCTCGCTCTGCCGCACTCCACCTGCCTTCTGATCTCCCCAGTTACCTCCCAGAGCTAGACCTTTTCACCCACCGCCTCTGCCCAGCTATGATGCACATTCTGCAGGGCATCTGGCTCTGATCTACGGCTGTCCGCCTCCAAACACGGTGCATGGGGCACAGATGGCCAAATGTACCTCGCTGTGGAGCATTGAGAGCAAGAGATTAGAAGAAGATAGCAGTAGATTTGAGCCAGATGGAAGTAAAATAGACCAAGGAAAAAACAACATCATCAGCAATATCCTAAGCGTTGAAAATCTCATTAGGCAGTGTTCAACCCATTACTAAAAAATGGGGTATGGCGCAAAAAAATCATACAATGACATGATCATCTGCTTTATCTGACTGACAAGGAGGACGTTCATCTGTTAAGCCCAGAGGTCTGAGGGAACTCAGGTGGCGCAGCTTGGATCTGGTCCTTAGGTTCAGATCCATAAATCTGGCCTTTTTGGGAGACAGTCTGAAAGATAAAATAAATACAGTTTATAGATTTTTGTGTGCAGCGCTCTACTCAGATGAGATCTAAAGTCAAATTCTTAACTTAAAAAGAAGACTTTTAACACAGCATCTTGCTGTATGGATCCTAGACCAGCTCAAAGTCTGACCATAAATCCATCAGAGCACTGTTCTAAACCCAGCTCCTGGGGGCACCGATGTCTCTCAGCTTTATTTGATTCAGATGAATTCCTTTTAATCAGCCACCAATGGAGAAAGGTCAAGTTGAGGACATTCAAAACTCCGTGGGCAGCTTTTCCTTCAGGAGCAGGGTTAAAAAAACACAGCATTAGAGAACCTATGGCAAGACTAAAAAAAGTCATGTCGACATATTCTCTACATCCACTCTGAGCTCCATGTTTTGCAGAGACTTGCAGCCGAAATTAGAGCAGTTCGTTATGGAGGATGCGTGACGGCATGGTGCTCCACTCATGGTTCTCTTCTCTCTGCATTAACTAAACCTCCAGTCCAACTTCACCGGGAGAAATACATAATGCCATGTTTCTAATAACCAGAGGCAGAATACAGGAAAAATTGAAACTGGAACCCTGGAAACATTCGCCTCTAAAACCTGAAGAAAACATAGGATAGGTTTGTACAGGAGTAGAACCAGGCCGAAAATATTTCCATGGAGCAGGATGTCTAAGAGGTGAAGGAATATAAACGCTGTGGTTTACACCTGGACAACAGATTGGACTGGAAATGAAAGGCTAAACACATTCATTCCACATTTCCTAAACACTGGAGGATCTTTGCCCCACCCAGAAACATTCTGGACATTATAGCAGTTAGAGCAAAGTGAACTCTTTTGTTTGAAAGAAAAAAAAATCTGTTCTATTTGGAAAAGAAAACTTGCAGCATACATGAGCGGTATATATATATATATAGCAGCAGGTATATATATATATATTTATGTGAATATAGATATATATGAAATATATCTATTTCCAAAGGACTTTTCTAGCTTTGAGAATTTGTAAAATTAAAAATTAACAAAAAAAGATTTCGTGTATATTTAATTAAACACTGGTGTATTTACTATTGATCCCATTTCTTCAATTGCTGCAACAGTCATTTAGAAACAGTTCACCAGCAGGCTCAGAGGTGGGTTTTGTTTCCTGAATTTGTGTATTTTTCCGCAGGCCTGCGCTCCCCTCTACCAGTGGTCGACCTTCGGCTTCAGTCGAGAATGTTCGGATGTTCCTGTGAACGAGAACGAAACAGGCCGAGACCTAAAGAGTGCACGTGACGCAGGATGAGGCGAGAAGCTCATGTCTATTACTAGCTACCCACAACGTTGACTTTCTCAGTAATGTGGTAAATAAGAAGTAACCAAGTATTATCTCAACATATAAGAAAACATAACGTTGTCTTACATTTCGTCTTGTTTCAAGGCCACCTTGGGAACCGTCTGTAGTCCCCTGTCAGAATTCAGCTGACGCCAACGTTGCAAAGCTGTAATGATTACCACTCTCGTCCTGTTTCGTTCTTCTGTTGCTTTTATCCTAGCTGTTGCTTTTTCAAGCATAGTTTTGCCTAATCTTTTCGACCGCGTTTTTGTCGTCTGTCCTGCCATAGTCAATATTCTCTCTGGCTGTTTAAAAAGAATCTATGGAGTTGCCCTTGATAACTAGCAATCTAGCTCTCTAGTCTGCTTGTTGAGAGTTCCACGGTAGGGTGGGGTTTTGCGGTCCTGTAATGATCTTCAGCGAAGAGGGGGTGGGGAGGCTCCAGTGCTGACGGTTGATGGGCGTGCCAGAAACCAATAGAAGTAGGGATGATAGTTACTTCTATTGGTTTGCGTTTTCCTCTGACTACGCCCTCTACACTCTTAGCTCATTTCACTCATTTATTTGGATGATTAAATGTTGTGTGTTAAAAATTGAGGCAGTTAATAAACAAGGATACCAGCTTGGTCACACACTGCTGTGGGACGGCATCCCGTTCTGTATTCAGGCAACTCACTGCATCCTCTTCACCTTTGACCTCTACATGTCATCCTTGAGGACAGAGTGTTGAGATTTGTCTCCTTACTTCTTTTGCTAAATCTATTTACTGATAAGAAGTGTGTTTAGATGGAAAAAGCAGATGACATTAAGTGAAAGGTTTACAAAAAAAAACAAGAAATAACCCTTTTTTTTAGCGATGTACTGATGTGATTCTAGTTATCAACTCTAGGTACTTATGAGGATATCTTTACATGGGCACCATTGAAATTTGTGACTAAACCCTAAAACAACAAACTGATACGATGGAAAGCTGTGGTGGTTGTTCTGCTGAACAGCTGTAACAGCTCCACCTTCTTAATCAAGTGTAATATATGTTTCAATCTTTTGTTTCTAATGATTCTTCCTTTTTTTCAGACTACCACACCCCGGAGGGCCAAGGTTTCTGCCAGGCTGGCTTTAGTGCAGACTTTGTTAAGGTAGGCACGCAGCACCAACCCAGACAGGCTATTATTTATAAACTTACTGAACACCTTTGCCAGGAAAGCTTACAGACATATGAAAAGGTTTGGGCACCCCTATTAATCTTAATTATTTTATTTCTAAATATTTGGGTGTTTGCAATTGTTTCAATTTGATATATCTAATAACTGATGGACACGGTAATATTTCAGTATTGAATTGAGGTTTATTGGACTAACAGAAAATGTGCAGTATGCATTAAAATTAAATTTGACAGATGCAAAAATGTGGGTACCCTAATCATTTATTGATTTATATACCCATTATAATTATAATTAATTATAATACCCATTTGTAAAATGTTTTCTCACTTTTCTGTAGTGAGGAACTATTGGATCAAAACATTTGATTTCATGTTCAGAACTGTTAGAAATGTTGGATGCCTGTTCCAGGTTTTTCAAAGACTAAAATAAATTTGACAAATAAAATAAATGACATTATTAAGACATTTATTTCTAAATCCATTTTCTATCAACATTAAACGTCTAGAACCAATTCTGAGTGATTTATATACTGTATGTTAGGACAGCATCTAATGTTAACTGTATATTTAGCTGCTTTCAAACATCAGAGCAAAGCAGCCGTTCATTTTACTCAACTAGGAGCGGTGATATTTAACAAGAGTATAATTCATGTAAAAATAAAAATAAAATACAGTACAGTTAAACTACTCCTAAATGGATTTATTTTCCAAAAAGTTACTCAGCTGAGTAATTGTAACTATTAAGTACCCACATTTAAATAAAACACAATAGATAAGTAAATAAATTAATACAATTATTATAAAGCTGAGATAAAAGGGCCAAAAAATTACAGATTAAAACGAGGAATAATTAGGAAAAGATAATCTTATTTATTATTTATAAAAAAATGGTAACAGACATACAGGAGGTTCATTTTCTTTCTGCTTTTGCTGTTGTTTTTTTTTATAATAAAGTTAGAAGAGTTTCCTGGAATTTCTGGTTCATATTTGTTTAACTTTGAAGAATCAGCAGTTACTGTTTTTTAGGAGTCAGAATGACCAAAAGGATTTGGGTTTTTGCCCGTTGAGATCATGAATGTGTTGTTGCTTTCTGATTCATCCTAATCTTAGAGGGTTTAATGTTTGACCCAATGAGGCAGTTTTTTATTAAACCAGGAATGTCTGTCTTTCGCCTCTCCTGATTTTATGAACTAAAGAAGAAGTGAAAGTAACAGAATCTGTTTTTCTTTGTTTTTTTCTGGTTGTGGCGTCAGAAAAACAAAAGAAGAGTGGTTGTGGGAGGACCAGGCAGCTTCTACTGGCAGGGTGAGTGTTCAGCTGAATCCAACGCTACTGGGGAAAAAGGTTCAGATCTGGATGAATCAGCGTTTCTCTTTTTTTAATGTACAGGGGCAAACATTTACTCTAAGAAACTCATTTATAGGCAACGCCTTCAAAATAAAGTTTGGTTTATTCATTTTGAATAAAGAAGTGTATCCGTATAGATTTCTATTCTGACCTGCATTTAATGAAACAATAAAAATGTAGAACTTTTCCTGATTTACAATAAGGCCAAGAAATCCAGCAGCTAAAAACAGGAACAGATTTATGCAAAAACATCTTTAGAAAAAATAAATCACTGGTCATAAAATAGCAAAAATCTAATTTTAGCTTAAATAACAGAAAAGGGTGTTATTATAAAATTTTTTACATATATAAAATGACATCTGTTATGTTTTTATATTGAATGATATGGAGTTACTGGTTGATGGATTTATTTGGACAAACCTGGACCCGCCAATCTGTTCCCATCCGTTTCCTTCCTTTAAAAACAACACCCAGCCAACTGATTGTTTTATCTATTTTTTATGTTCACTTTTTTTTTTTTTTTTTTACATAAATTGTAAAAAGTCTAGCTAAAGCAGATGGTGTCAAATATTTTTAGGAGGGGTTGCTTTGGTTAGGATTTAAGTTGAACTGTTTAATCAATGTTGATAAAGACTCCTGCATAGGTGCTGAAACGTCTTCCAAAAAAAAACCTGAGTGTAAGTCTGATTACCTTCTAATATAGGCCTGCTGTGGTTGTTTCATCTGTAGTTTCTATAAATGCAGTTTAAAGTCCATTTTAATGTTCTCTAATTAATCCTAATTCAGTTTTAGTGTTTTTATTTTACCTTATTTTGCCTGTTCTTTCATTAAAAGATGTTGTATGTTCTGTTTGTTAAAAAAAAAGTCTTCAAATACATAAAAGTCTGCCATTAACTGGTTTATTTCTGTTAGGGTTGCACCGATTGATCGGCCGTAATTTCTTTAATTTTGGAAGACTGATTTGAAACCGAACCCGTCATCAATGCTATAAACAAAGTTTATTATTTGAGACAAGTTTTTTATTTTTTCATAAGTACAGTTAAATGTTTTTCAGTAAAATAAGATTGAAATATTGAAGGTGTTTGGTGATTTTATAACAACTGCAAGTGTTAGTTATAAAAGAAGAATAAGAAATTAGTAAAAATGGGAATAGGCATGTCAGGCTTTTTTAAAAGAACGGTGATCGGCCAAAAACCTGCAATCGATGCCTCTAGAAACGCATTTCCTGGAAGAAATGTGGCACACTTTGCTGGGATGCCATTCATCATTCAGATGTTAGGGTCAGAATAACTGTTTAACTCTGAGCTCTGCTTTTTGGCTCAGATCTAACTTTACAGCAGCAGACTGGAGCGGCACTCAAATGACTGCAGGTTACCGTCACTCAGGAACAAGGCAGCAAGATTCTCTAACTCCTTTGTTTGGGGCAGAGACTGATGCTGCCTTCCATTGTTATTCAGACTTTCCAACCTGCAAGTAGGAAATTTCATCTGGAATGTTCTCGAAGTCGGAATCTCTAATTGGAAGTGAACATATTTAAGATGGACGCTACTCACATCAACAGTAGCTAGACTATCTATTACACTTTGGTACATAATGAAGAAGTACTAAAACATGTCAGTCTTTAATGTACAACGTTTAGTGTTAGTTAGTGTGCCGTCCATATGCACCCAAATAGCACTTAGAGAAGTGGTTGTGTCGTTACATTAGACTAGGTCAATTATAAACAATGCAGAATATGAGGGCACACATGCAGGAAATCTCAACAATGTAGAGCAATACATCTTCAGGCTGATATTTATGGCAGATCTTTGAGTTTTCTTCTTGTTTAGGCATCAACAGATCAATGAATGCATTCCCCAATTCATTAGTGTTCAGCAGCCGTGAACAGAGATCTCTTGAAGTGCCAACATTGCTGCTTCATCCATTCGCTACCGTTGTTGGTGTTGTCTTTGATTTAATTATAAATGTTTCTTTTTGTTTAAATTGACATTTATGTGACATTTTCATATAAAACATAGGAAGAAAATGTAATATTGGCTTTAAGAATCAGCCCAAAAAAAAAAAAAAATGTCAGCAGATAATGTGTATAATTTAAAACCTGCTGGTAAAAAGATTCTCAGTCATCCAGGTCATAAGAAAATTAAAAACAGTCCACTGGACTCTGTTGGATTTGGCTCTATGTGTTCTATTATTTATTATTTTCTGTTCCAATTTGCATGTTTTCAAAACAAAAACACGGCTTTGTTGGGCTACTGTATAAAACCGGGAACTCAAAGCTATTCTTGACATTTTTAATTGAAAAAGCTTCCTGGATGGGAAGCAAAATGTCTTCAAACTTGGAAACCAGTGGATTGTTTTTTAATGTTCTTTTTTTGGAATTAATAAAAACCTATATTGGTTGATGTCTTATTGGAACGCTCTGACTCCTGCCCATCCTCTGTATGTGCAGCAGGTTAAATACTGACATGCTGTGTGAGGCGGTGCAGAGCGGTCGCTCTGAATGTGAGCAGTTTACTAGAATCCTGCTTCCCGCACCATGATTTGCTGCTTTATCTCAAACTGGACAGTAGCTGACATCATCAGCACCTTAAGACTTTAATGAGGAGGTGAGGTAGAGGTGGGCTGAGCTGCAGACGATGTGTCCATAACAGCGGATGGTTCTAATCCCTGTTTGTCTGTCTGACCTCAGAGGGTGGGACAGCGGCTGCATCCTGAACGCTGAGTCAGGAGCACACATGTTTTCTGGCTGAGCGTAGAGTCTCCTCCTCTGCTGTTCTATTAATTATTGTTTCCTGTTGAGTCAACACTCACAATTACACAACTAAACACACAAAAATACACACCTGTCTGTTTCTGATTAGACGGCTGTTGGGCACCGTGTCACCAGGGCTTCTTTAATTAGGTCGGGGTTTTTTTCTTCCCCTAAACCACCAAACCAAAAGTGTGTTTTCAAAACTTCTCTTTTACTTGTTCTCTTTTACCTCTGTGCATTTTTCTTCATCCTCTGTTTTCTTAGGTTTTGTAGTTTCTGTGCTCCTGAGCTGCATTTTGTTCCTCATAGTTTCCTCCTCTCTCCTCAGGCCAGTTGATCTCAGATGAGGTCTCTGAGATTCTCGCCCGTTTCCAAAACGAATACGTGACTCAGTACACAAACACACGTTCCACCAAATCAGCTGGTGCCCAGTATGACGACAGCTACCTCGGTAATCTCACACACACACTCAATTAAAACACTTATTGTGATGTAATCCCTGAGGTATAAGGGACTCAAAATATTTCATAAAAAAATGTAAAATAAAATAAGATGTAATATGTATTTATTAGTCTAACAAAAATTATTCAGGTATTAAATATGGAATTTAAGTAAAACATACAGAAATGAATAATTAAATAAAGAAATAAACATTTAAAATGATAAATAGATTAATTGAATGTCATTTAAAAAAAGATCTATAAAAATAACTATAATTGTTTTATACTTTAAATGTATTAATAAATATATTGTGAAATTATTGAATAATAGTATAAAGCCCCCCCCGGCGCTTTGAACATTTCACAAAGATCATCTTATTTAAAGGACTATGGAGTGATTTTTGGTCCTTTATTGTTGCAAGAAAATAACATTTTTTTATAAATTTAAATAAAAAAAAAAAATTTTTTTTACTCAAAATGTTTTAAGAGTAACTTTGTTGTTCTCTTTTGTTTTGTCCATCCATTTTTACATATTTCAAATGTGTGTTACATATTTTATTAATTTTATTTCACAGATTTTTCTTTTTACTTTTTTGTTTTTAATATTTCTTCTAACATGGAGTGTCTTAATCAGGCCACAAAACGACGTCTTTCACTTTCAGAAAGACAGATCGATGTGGGAGACTTTACTGGCCTTCATTGTTTCAGCCTTTCTCATCAAACATTAGTGTCTGTCCTCAAAAATTTTTACTTTAAGAATGGTCAGATTAAATAACGATATTAACCTTCAGATGTCGGATGCAGCTCTACTGTTGGGGCATCTGTGTAGCATTGAACCATATGGGTTAAATGTGGGATGTTCTTCAGGTTCATCAGAGTGTGAATACTTTAAGCAATAAACTGTATTGATTTTTTTTTCTGCCACAAACGTTACTCTGAAAGCTGGAGACCTGGAAGATCAGAGGATTTTTATTTAGTTTTTAATCTCTACACATCTCTCTGTTGAACAGGATACTCTGTGACCGTCGGGGATTTCAACGAGGATGGAGAGGAAGGTAAGATCATGCTGATTCAGCACTTCTAACGGGTGTTTAAGGAAGCACCTGTTCATTTAGTGTTTTCCTTCATCACCTGCTCACCTGAGAACTCCTTAGTGTTTACAAATAAAGACATTTCTAAAGTTTAACTTGGCTAATTGCTGGTAATATAAGACATTAGTTGGAAAACCTCATTTAGCTCAGTGTTTCAGATTTGTTTACTCAGGGTCAGATAACCTTTAGTGAAAAATAATATGGTTGTGCTATATTTGTTGATATTATGAAATAAACGATAAAGTTGTACTATAATTATGTTTAATATGTCTAAAATGTCTAAATTCTGTCAACCAGAAAAACTAGAACCAAATCATACTGCTAACGTTTTGTCTAATTTTACAATCTGATATGCCCTTAAAAAATGCATTTAAAAACAGCTGTAAAAATCCATAGTAGTGTTTCATAATATATATA
>JAGKQL010000049.1:6542352-6563138 GCA_018398635.1 Cyprinodon brontotheroides | reverse complement strand
ACCTTTACCATACATTTTAATAAATGATAAAAGTCTATGAATTATTAAAAATCAGAGCCGCAGCTCAACATCAAATTTCAGACCAAGCACATTGGTGAGTTGTCCTGTTTTCAGAAGATGCTGAGGGCCCTCCATGTGGCCTTCAAGGGCCCCTTGGTCCTCAGGCACCATGTTGGTGACCCGTTTTAGAGAGTGTGTGTATCGGTACTTCAGGTAACAATGGTGCCTATAATTATTTCATTTTATTATTCATTTCAGCTCTTGACGATATCATTCAGGAAGTGTTATTAGTTAGTTTAAAATAATAATGTCTTTAAGAATTAAAATATGATGAATGTGAGGTAATCTATTTAAAATGCCTGTAAATAAGATATAAAGTCGATAAGATGGAGACTGGTAGTAGTCTGGTACTGTAGATCCTCAGACCCAATGGAAATAATGTAGTCCTGGATACCAAAGGTCACAGAAAGGACAGAAGTTTGGAGAACAGATTTATCACAAAACAATAATTACTGATGATGATGTTATTGTATTATGAATGTAGTATAATGCAGCTCCTGAATATGCTGGATATTTCCCCTTATTTATGTATAAAATCCTTCATAACATGGAAATCTTGCACTTTGAGACTGCTTTATTGAAGAGAATGATATCTCACATGACGATAGCAGCAGCCGCTTACTTAATCAGGCTCGTTGCTCTGGTGCCCAATCTTCAGTCACTTGCTTAACAGTCAAGCAGTTCGTTGGCCTAGTGTTCAGAGCAGTGTGGTTATGCTCTGAGAAGGTTGCAAGTATCCCCACAGCCTGCAGTCTGGGGCAAATGCAGAAAGGGAATTTCTCCATTGTGGGACAATAAAGGGATTTACATTACAATACATTTAGATTTCCAGATTTTGACCTGTGCTGTGTTTTTAAGAGAACACAGTTGTTCTTCTCAACACCTAAAAAGAAATTCAAACAGAATCATTTTTCCTACTTGTAAGTGAAGGTAATACTATGTATGTTCAACCAGCTGTTTAGCAGTGTGCAGATCAGGGAGGAGCTCCACTGTGTCTCTCCATAGCAGGAGGAAGCTGTTATCCCATCCTGATGGGTTTTATAGACCTCTCTTAAGTTCAGTGTTTTTGTTTAACCATTTATTAATCAGAAGATTTATGGTTTCTCAACAGCAATAGAAAGTTTCTTTATTTCATTATTTGTCTGTTTTCTGCCTTCAACAGATTACGTGACTGGAGTACCCAGAGGGGACAAGGCACTGGGTTATGTAAGTGTTACTGGTCACAGTGGGATGTGCAGCCACAGAAAGCTCTGAATTAGACTTTCATGTCTTAAACTGTAGTTCAAAATGTCCTGAGGTTTATTTTCCTGATGTTTGTCACCTGAGATGCTTTGTTTATAAAGTCGTAAACAGCCACTTTTTTGTCGTTCTTGATATATGATCCATGTCCTTCTGGTGTTTCTCTTTAGTTCGCTGTTTGAGTTTTTTATTGTGCCTTAATAACTGACCAACTTGGCGCCTGCTTCCAGCAACACTGATCAAATGTTTAGGGTCAGTTTCCAAACACAATTTTTTATAACAGATCTGATGTTTCTTTTTTAACTGCTTTTTTTTCTAATTATAATAAAGATTAGGTTGCATCAGCAAAAGGGCTTTGCTTTAATTACAAAGATCGAGTTTAAATCTCCAAGATATTGGACACATTCATCGATAAATAAAACCTAGTTTTAAAAACAAATCAAAACAGATCTTTGCAACACAAATTGTTGCTCAGTAACTTTCTCTAGTTGAACATCTCAATATGTACAATGGCTTAGTGTAGAACATGATCCCACAATATATTTAAATGGTGTCCCACTCAATATCATGAGATAAAAGCTGTAATTTATTGGGTTATCTTGTGAAACTATTAACTTATTGTTTTGGCACACGAAGGCTTTCTTTCCTAATAGTTAAGTAAATCATTATAAGGCGTCTCATGCCAGAGAGAGCAGTCGGTAACACACAGCTCTGCTGTTAAAATGGTACCAGCATTATGTCACATTCTCCTCCAGGTTTGCCTTTATTGTATTTTATGTTTCATAATCAAGTTAATCTGATACCAATCTTTAAAATAGACTGATTCAATACAGGATCAGTCTACCAATAGCTGATATATCCTGCCAATATCTATGGGCCGATTTTACGTTTTCTTGTTTCATTAACATGATAAAAAATACACAATTAGAAAAAATATTAAACAGTTTAAACAAAAATAGAAACATTTATGATGGGGCTGATCAATTTGGCCAAAAAGGTAAAATTGAGATCCTTTTTAACCAGTGTTTTAAATATATTTTGGTTTTCCTTTGTACTAACCACCAGCATGTAGAAGTTTCACCCCAAGGTTTTTTTTAGGACTTAGAAAGCATGCATGTCCAGAGACCTTTGTTGTCGGACTTTACCGTAACGTTTGTGTGGAAAAACGTCTGACTTCTGCTATTCTCTTTTTCCTTCTGTTTGGCTGCAAACCACTTTAAGTCTAATGCTGCCACTTAAAGGGCTGGAGTTTAGTGTCTTACTCTTGTTAAATGTAATGTGACCAAAACTGAGTGCCTCTACCATTATAAAAAAAAATATTTTTTTTTGTTAAATTGCATTTATATTAAAATGCAGCTAATTGTCCAGCACTAATTTATTATAAAACTCAAGGGTATGAAATCAAACTAAACAAAAGATGCAAATAGGACAAATACCAATGCATGCGCGTTACCCGATCTTTTTTTTTTATTTTTTATTTACCCGATCTTAAAGCATGGCTGAATGCGCTAAGCCTGTCTGTGCTCTCAGCTGCAGACAGATTCTGAATTTTAGGGAACCTGACAGTCACCACCTTCCAGTTTCTGTTTCCGCTCACTGTCTCACCCTCTCAAACCTCAAGAGATTTTTAAAGCTTCCCTTCTTATACGTCTTAAATCCTGTACTTTTGTCCTTTTTCAACAGATATACTGTGAAATTCAAAGCTGTTTAGATCTTGCAGCTAATAGGATGTTGTTTTTGCCACACTGTTGCTTTAGGTCAACATCTTCAACGGGGCCAACATGGAGTCCATGATCAACTTCACCGGCTCTCAAGTAAGCTGCTGGGTTTAGTAAACGATGTATAGGTGCATACACGGGTCAGAGTGATGCATCCATGTAATATAGGTTTATTCAACACCATTTTTTATTTGTATTCTGGATGAAGTACTAAATATGGCCTCGTCTTATAAAGTCAAAAGCAACCATTCAAATGCTGTGTAGTAGAAACAGTTATTTCATATCTGAGCATAACTATCCAAGAGAATGAGTGAAATTACAAGTTGAATCTCCAGTAATTGCAAAAAAGTAAACAAAAAACAATCCACTGGACTTTTTTTCCAAGTTTGTAGACTCTTCGCTTCCCATCCAGGAAGCTTTTTTCAATTCTTTCATAAAATTTTTCGTGAATTGAAAAAAAGTTCCCTGGATGGGCCCTTAAACAACGCCACATTTGGTCTGTGTTGAAGGGCCCAAAGGTCGTTCCTCCTGTTGATGCCCACGTTTTCTGCGGGCGTGGAAAGACTCATGTGAGTCCTGGTCTGGACTGAGCAACCAGCCCTGGACCCACTCTTTGAGGAGGTCTGGATCTGCTTCCAAACCAAATCGGATGCAGTTTGCTAATGTCAAAACAAACCAGACTGGATCCAACCCAACTGCAGAAAACATACATCCCTTAGATTCTGGAATCATACCCAATTCTCATTTGTTGTTTAGCAACATTGCTGCCTGCATGCTCCACGTCTCCTCCAGGATGCATTTTCTGACACAGTGTGAACATTATAAGGAGAGGTTCACAGCCTGCTCTGTCTGAGCTGCTTGATGCTCACAGAGTATGCAGAGCAGGGGTGCAGCACTGCCCTTAGCTTCCCTCCTTTTTCTGCCCTGTGCTCCTTGTCAGTTCTTTCCAATCAAAGCAACGACTGTCACGTATTTGTCTTTGGTAGAGGTTACAGTTCACTTTCAAAGAGGATCATTTGAAATGAAAACTGTGCCAAACAAAAAGAAACTAAATCTGCAGCTGGTTTGGACCATCAAAGCAGACTGAGGACCTAATATACCCCCACTAGCCATGTTTTCATTCCACTGAAATGCAAATTTCAATAATTTCTTATTTTCATAAGCAAACTTTAAAAAATAGGTTAAAGTCCTTTCAGACTTAGCTTAGGCTAGTGGCTGCATAATTGAGCTTAGAAATGACCCAAGGTTAGCAGTAGCATTAGAATAAGTAGACCTGGTAACTGGCTGGCAGTAGGTGTGTAACAACAGCATGCAATACATGTGTCCCACTTACTGGTAGATGGGAGTTCAGGGGAAGTTTGTAACATTTAGATATTTCACATTTAATGACAGAACCCTGTTTTTTTTTTTTTATTGAAATTTTTATTTGGAAAGGCAAGTTACAATTACTTTGTACATTCAAGCTTCCACCACAGTGGAAATATGGGAAAGAACAACATAAGCCGATCCAGAGTTTTTGTATAATAACCAAACATCTATAACTGAAAAGCGAGCGAGTGGGAACATGAGGTCAATTTTTCCTTATATTTGGGGAAAAACACAATCCAGGACATAAGCCTGCCAATAGGCTACAATACACAGCACAACTGTATTTGCATGTGATAAGACAAGTTTAGATCACAGGGATTACGGATTTTACATAGTTAATCCACTTAGACCAGATCCTGAAAAATGATTCCCTTCGTCCTTGGACAGAAAAAGTTAGCTTCTCCAGCATGTAAATGTCCTGCACTATGCTAAACCAGTCCTCAACTGTGAGTGTCTTTTTACTTGCAGCCAGCAGCATTAACAGCAGTTTTTTTGACAGGACCCTTTTTAATACTTTGGCATTGATTAGGCCCCAAATACAAGTGTGGACACACAGATTTAATGAGAACAGTCCTTTTTCAGAAACCTTCAGATGCCATTTTGTGACACTGTGATCTACAGTGTGACAGAACAACCAGCGTCCTTAGGCGAGTCTCATCAAAGAACTGCTTCTTTTTTGTTAAAACCAACATCAGAAATACTGAACCTGTCCAGGAAAACTACCTTGTTTCAGGAAAAAGTTCACCCTGTCAGAATCTTCCTAAACTGTGGGACTAATCTCTTGGTCCTTCAGGATCTTGTTAACACTGAATAAACTCCTGATGCTGATAAAGGGCAGTAGGTTAAACAGAGTGGAAGAGAAGCTGTCAGCAGTGGAGTTCAGGACAGAGTTCCTGCCCATCCTGAATAAGTCCCCCTCTTAACCCAGCAGCCTCTGTTTTATCAGCTTGTCACTGTCCAAGCTCTCCATGTTCCCATTAATAGCTCTCTGATAAAAAGCACTGCCTGTGGAATCGGCCTTTTCCTGTTTTCACAGCCAGATCTAGTGACAGGCCAGTTTTCTGAACGCCTCATCTTACTTCCCCACCTCCTCCATTTTTCCTTCAGATGGCCGCCTACTTTGGACATTCAGTGGCTGCCTCCGATGTTAATGGTGATGGGTAAGTGCTCTTCCTGTCTGCCTCAAAGCCGTCTTTTAACAGCTGACATTTCCTGGTAGTAGGTCTGCATTGACTAAAAAGGCTTAATAAACCACGCGTGTAAACCACCGCCCAACCGGCTTTGATGATGTTTAAGTGAAACCAGGTTCAGGCTTTGAGTTTGGTGACATCATTAAACACAGAGGTCATATTTAAAGTTTTTATGGCTCTGCTTTTGTAGATTTTGAGGAGTATTTTCTTGTCAAAATTTGATGCATTGCAGCTTCAGAAGGAAAATTCATTGGCACCCCTAGTGAGCATTATAGGCCTCTTTACCAAGGACTTCCTGTTTAGGCGAGATGAGTGGAGGATCTGTCACACTGCTGGCCTTTTTTTTTTTTTTCCTAAAAGTTAAAGTTCATGTCATCAAAAACAGTTTAATTAGGTTGCAAGCATTATTGTTGCAAGCAAAGAACACTATTTTCTTCAAATTGCAATACACAGATCCCCTTCTTGTCACGTTAAGCCAAATGGAAATGCTCCCTCGTGACAATAAAAATGTTGCTGCTAACATCCATGCAGACCAACATAAATGCATGTTCATTCCTCACTCCAGATGAAAGACCAACTCCAGAAGAGAAGAGAATCTGATCTGAAATCACAATTTTGAAAAAAATGCAGGTTGTAAAACTCGAACTGAAAAAGAGAAATAAAAAAAAATATATATATTTGAAAACAAGAATCTGTAAAAAATTTTTTTTACATTAAATTTTTTTTTTTATACAAAAATATTTTTTAAAGTGAAGTATAAAAAGATATAAAAATATATTTTTTAAAACTATAAAATATATGTATATTTTTTTTTACTAAAACGTCACTCTCAAAAACTTTCTTTGTTTTTATCATTTTCAAGGTTTTATTTCCTGACGGCATTTTTTAAATTTTTTTATTTCAGCTTACAAAATATGTTCTTTGCCTGCAACAGTAAAGTGAACCATAATGAAGGTCATCTTTTGGCCTTTCAGTAGGATGATTAGTCAGAAAGCAGAAATTAATCATAAGAACCAAATCAGCTTTTTTCCATTCACTGCATCAGGCTCCAGACTTAACACCTACAGGATTATCTGCATAAAAAAGAGCAGAGGATAGAAATTAAGACTCTAGATAATGTAGAAAGATTGTGCCAATGCTGATAAATCTTGCGCATGATTTATATAAATTTTCCAGAAACAAGTTTGTCTTTCATCCAGGAAACGCATTCATTAAGTGAAAGATACAAATGAGATTTATTGTGAAAAACAACGATAACCAAATGAGGAAAAACTTCTTCTTTCTGTATCTGTTTCAGTTTTGTTGATTTGCTGGTTGGAGCTCCTCTCTTCATGGACAGAGGCCCAGATGGGAAACTGAGGGAGGTGGGACAGGTAGGAAGATGATGCACACCATTCAATGACTATACTTATGTAGCAAAAGATGTGAAAAGGGCCAAGATGGATCAGTGTTAACACACTTCATGCTCACTCCCTATTGTATACTAAAATCTGTTTGGTTTGGTTTTGATTCTACTAAGCGAGCCTAAGGACGATCGCCACACTTAGGAGGGGGTAAACATTTGTTTAGCAATCACAGAGGAAGTACAGTACTCTCAGAGTAAGGATTTATGAATACCAAGAAAACCTTCTACCAAATAAGGCCAGATATTACAAATATTAGCTCTAGTCCATCGGAGAAAAAGTGCGTGGGCGGGGAGATGCTACATTTGACAAAGGCAAGTTATAGAACCTAATTCGGGGGATCAAAGGAGCCCAGCGAAAGATTGGATAAGTTAGCCGGGGAAACAGCACCAGGGTAGGAAGAGGCTACAGCTGACAGAGGCTAACTGCTGTGGATTAAAACAGAACAGAGCAGGATAAGATAAGTCTGGATCATTGAAGAAAGGGGAAAGGGTACGGATGACCAGGAGGACGACAGCGGGGCTTTGGAGAAGCCCGCCAGGTAGACAAAGCGTAGAGAGGCTATGGCCGACAGAGGCTACCCTCTATAGGCTAACTGCGCGAGACGACATGGAATAATGGACAGCAGAGATGCATGCCCCATGCAGACAGTGCAGGAGAGCTGGAGAGAGAAGGCAGCAGCTTCCTGGAGGCTCGCGCTGGAGGTAGGACCACCCGAAACAGTCAGTTAAAATAAAACAGCCTTTTTTTAAAGCCGACCACAAAACCTCCTAAGTGCTTCCCCATTTCATCCTTTATTATTTTCTTTATCTTCTATGTTAATTAGAAAAAAGCTTTTCTCTGCTGCATCATCCACTTAAACAATGGTCAATTCATGAAACTTCCTCATCTCTTCATTTTAAGCCTAAATAATTCAACCTCAATGCTAATTTTGGACTCCGGGTTTTACTGATCCTTTTTAAAGCTTGTTGATGAAGGTTCTCAGTCATCCAGGTCATAGCTCATTCCTGCGAAAAATTCTAGTGAAAAAATATCCACTGGACTTGGTTTTCAAGATTTGAAGACGTGCCAGCCACCTCTCTCCAGGAAGCTTTCTCAATTCAAAATGTCTGGACCAAGCAGTGAGTTTTGAGTCTTATATAGACAAAGGGCCTTGTATCGCTTGGAAAACATTATGCAAATGGTAAATCCCATGAATGGCCTCAGTTCCATGAAGGCCTGTAAATATCTGAACCTGCTCCAAGGATCTCTAGGGTCAGTCTGCAAAGGGGGGATTGCCATTAAGGGGATTGTCTCCCCGTAATACCTGAAACTGTAGAGCCATATATTAGCAGGGTTGTTCGCTATGAGGTACCTTAACCACCAACTAACATTTGAATTGAGAAAGCTTCCTGGAGAGGTGGCGAAACGCCTTCAAATCTTGGAAACCAAGTCCAGTAGAAAAAATTTGTTTTGAATTTTTAAAGCTTGCACTCAAGATGATGTTTTTGGTCCTATCTCTGTTGGAAAACAATAGAAGGATGGTGTATCTGACTCAGCCTGACGAAGTCCCACTCAATTCTAGTCAGAATATGAAGTCTGATACTGCTCCATAGAGCTGTGATCATGGGGCATAAGTTTCCTTCGATATCTAACCAAAATTTCGCACTCAATTGATAGACCTATTTACCAATAAGAGCAATGGAGTTCCATATCCAGGACGATGAGTTGTTGATTCAAATAATCAAAGCGTGCAGTTGCACTAGAATAAGAAGATGAGCCTTGGATCGCTGCTTCTCTGTTCCTCTTTTAAAATTAATTTGCTGTGTCGACATCTTCTAGAACAGACCTAATAGCAGAATCTCACACACCTCAACCTCCAGCAGCAGCGCCATTGGGTGTTGGGTCACCCATGCTCTTTAGTCACGCGGGTTGATTACGCTACTGCTGATCATCTGTCCATCATCGTGAGCAAAGCCCGCGCCTGACAATTTGATTGGCCCGCCAGATATTGTGCTAGCAGTATACTCGCTGCTACTGTTGAAAGCAATGCCAGACCTAACTTCCCCAACCCTCAAACGCTGTATGCGACTGACTCATCGGAATGGCACCCAGGTTAGGGTATCTGCCTCCCAGGCACGCTGTGAAAAAATTATATATAAATAAGTAAAAACATTTTTAAATACATTTATTTTCCCATAATTTTGGGAGGTAAAGAAGATGATCCACCGGAATTGAAAAATAATATTGTTTTTTTTTTAATAAAATGTTATTAAATTTGGACTGATAAATAGCAATTGGGGTGTTCAGACGGGTGTGAAAAAATCTGTTATGAGTTGCATTTGAGGAAATGGATTGGATTTGGGTCAGATTAGCCTGAAGTGTGACGATAGTCTTAATGTACCCACCAAATAAAAATAAAATAAAAAAACTTTTGGAAAAAGCATCCTGAATACCTATGCTGTGATGATGACGCTGAATATAGATTGCATTTTGCAACTAATCAGTAGCAGAAAAACAAACTTGTCTCCTTGGAGATATTTCCACTCATAGAGACACAATCTGGTGTTCTGTGGTTAAGTAAAGAAGCAACACCTTTGTTTAAGCTATTGTTGTTGTTGTTTTTTAATGCATTTTTAAGTCCAACTGCAGATGTGTGTGTGTACTAACATTAAACTACATCACCTTTCCTTTTAAAAGTAAAAAAAGGAATCTTTTCTCTGCCAAACTATTACAAGACTATTTATATAACAATCAGTGCTATTATATATAATGTTTATTTTACTCTGAAATGACGCAGGTTTCATGAGTTGTTATTTAGGGTTACAATACTATTAGGATTATTTGCTAACTTATAGCTGATTTTTAACCAATATAATAATTTTTCCTGCTTTTTTTTGTGCAGGAGTGAATTGATTCTTAAAGTTTTTGTCAAAATGTTTCATAAAGCCTTTCATCAAGCCTTTTAGTTTATCTGTCATATTTCTGCTTCAAAGTCTTATTTAATGAGTTTCCAGCAAATGTGGAGCAGTGATCCTAATTTCTCATGCAGTCTATAGCTTAGAGAAATGCAGAGGTAACCCCTTTCTAATTGCTGCACACTGAAGGCAACAGGTTAAAATATGATTTCAACACTCTTGCTCCTTACAACAACAGCAATTTTGGCTTTTGGTGTTAATTCTGGTGAAAAAGATAGAAACAAAGTCACTTATTCCTATGGATAAAATAAACTTACAGTAATATGTTAAAAAAAAAAAGGTTAGCAGCATTTGAAATGAAAATTGCTTATTGGTGGCTGACATGGTACGCTATTAGGCTTCTAATAAAGGTCCTTTCTCTAAGAACTCTATCAGAACCCTGAAACACCGTATGTTCCTTTATGAGAATGACAACTAACAGCAGCTCTGTATTATGTTTCGGCCTGCATATCTATCCAATCAAACTATAATCTGGCACCAGTGTGTGAAATACTAAACATACAGGTCGGATTTTCAGTTTTTGTGGTCAGAAAGGTACCAATGAGAGAAATCTGTTTCCTTTAAGCAGACAGAAAATGTATGCTGGCTTCTAGCTGCACTAAGCAGAGATGGATCAATGAGTCACACCTGCAGGCATGCTGCTCTGCAGATAATAATCATATCAATATTTCTGTTTCCAAATGTTAATTTCACATTGTAAATAAAATATATATACAGTTGTTTCTTAAATTAAACCACTCTTTAAACTGATTCCCTTTTAATATCTGTGTTACATCATTTGATAGGATTTCTTTCTTTTAAAATTCAGGATGAATATTTTGCCTTTTTTATAGGGATACTTAGAAATGCTTGATTATTGAAGATGATTGGATTGGCTCCAATTTTTCCATGAAGTGACGAATAAACTATTTAACCTTAGATCCAGGAAGACTGAAAACACACGAAGGAAAGATGATTTCTTGCTGCTTTAGCTAACAGTTGGGTCTTCTCTTCAGGTGTCAACGTGATACCTCGGTAGAGGCGGCTTCTCGACTTCTTCAGCCTGAGCTGCTGACGGGATCAGAGGTTTATGCCAGATACGGCTCTGCCATCACAGCAGTGGGGGACCTGGACAAGGATGGATACAATGGTTAGATCCTTTACCATTTTTAGGGCAATTTTTTTCCTAGTTTATACCCTGTAGTCATGTTTGGGTCATCAAAAAAGGTTTTTAAACATATAGGAACTCATCAAAGCCATTATGACTTGAAGGATTCAGACTATTTAATTCACATAACAAAACTGAATCTTGTTGCTACGTTACATTTAATTTCCATGATGCTAATTTGTTACAAAAGACCAACACTAATCCCAGTGGTTATGTTACTCCTGTCTCCTCCACTCTCAGATGTGGCCATCTCTGCTCCCTATGGAGGCCCAGACAGAAACGGCTTGGTCTACATCCATAATGGCAACGCGTTGGGGCTCAACGCTACAGCTTCTCAGGTAAACTTAGACAGTTTGCTTTAGACATTAGCCTAAGGTGAATGTCAACAGTGAAATGCAGCTGACAGTGATTTTGTGGATGGCATTGGAGAAGGTCAGTTGTTATCGGAGAAAAAGATCAATTCAGTTTGGAATCCGCAGCTGACCTTTGAAAAGATTAAAGCAGTAAATACACTGGACCTGTGAACTGTGAAACCAGATGTTGTGTTTTTTGTTTCTTCCCAAACTGGAGCATATACCACTCTGAAATTAAAAGCTCATCCTAAATTAGGAACAGCATCACCTGTTACGTGTCCAAAAATAATTGTACTTATGCTGTTACGTGTCCGCCGTTTTTACTGACTAAAGAAGTAAATACGGCGGACACGTTTAACTAAACGCAGAAAAAGGACATGTACAGTAGCTAGTCCTTCGCGTCCTAGCCACCTTTCCAAGTAATTCGTTGAGCTTTAGCCAAACAAAAGTGTTTTTATGTAAAGGATGGTTTATCTGTTTAACAATTTAATAGTTCAAGTGGAGCATAAAGCCATGTGCTTCTATCCCCAAGCAGAGTTGTTGGAGTAGAAATACGAGGGATTTTGTCTGAATTTGTTTAATTAGTGTCTTTATTTCTGAGTAGCATTAAACTGAGGAACCATTTCCTTCAGACATTCACAATAAGAGCCTTTAACATAAAAATACTTCAATCTAAGCATCAGATATTGTGTTTTTTCTTTTAATTAAAAGAGTTTAAAGTTCCCTTGAAGCTGAATCAGGGTTTGGCACATTTGTGGTTCAAAACAAAGTTCTACTTCCATCACATCTTGTCTGTTTCACAGGTCCTGAAGGGTAAGTGGGCGTCCAGCTACATGCCTGCTAGCTTTGGATATTCCATGACAGGAAATACCGACATCGATCAAAATGGATATCCAGGTAAAAATAGAAAATAACAGAAACTCACACAAACATGTTATAAAGAGGCTCAGAAAAGAGCTAACATGCTGCTGGGAATAAAACCCAACTGTGATCTTGTCAAACAGATTTAATAGTTGGAGCATTTGGAGCAGACAAAGCCATTTTATACAGGTAATCCCATCTAAATCTAATTTTCTGTGTCCTGGTATGTGTGTGGTGCACATGTGTACGAATGGGTGGGTTTGTGTGTGTGGTGGGGGATGTAGTCCCCTGCTGTGGCTGTGTGATGCTTCTGACTAAAAGTGAGGAGTTTAATGAGCGAGGCCACCTCTGATATCAAAGAGCTACTGTTTTTCATTCACCTCACTCCTACTGGCTTTATAGAAGCTGAGGGCACGTTTGCTCCTAACTGCACACAGGAATATTCACTGCATACTTTATATTTACTCCTTAGTATAACAATACATTAACCCTTCCTAATCCAAGAAAATCTCTGTAAATACTGAACCTTAAATCTGTATTTATTGTAACAAAACTTCATGAACCTACTAGAGTTGGTCACCTTTAGTCAGCCATGAATATCTGGGAAGTGAATTGGCCTTTTCTGTTTTTCTGTGCATCAGAGCTCGTCCAGTAATCAATGTGAACGCTACTATAGAAATAACCCCCTCCATCATCAACTCAGAGGAAAAATCCTGCACCATTCCTGGTACCAGCACTGCTGTGTCATGGTGAGTGTTCCCCTTTCAGATGAGACGTCCTTTTTTATCCCGGCACAGTATGATTTCTGATAAAAATAGATTTCTGTTCTTTTATGAGCTTTTGAAGGTAACTTTTGGCTGGTAGCACTGATTACTACTAAAGCTATCCATGATCCTAAAGTTCCATATTTGCTTTCATATATTAAACTGAAACCAACAGATTTGTGTCTATTCAAACATTTAGATTTGTTCAGAACCTGCTTCCACTCTTATAAATCTGACTGATTTTACTTTATTTTTAGTTTTAAAGTGAAGTACTGTCTGGCTGCTGGCGGCGTTGGAGCGCCATCCTCTCTGAGTGAGTAAAACAGCTGCAGGACATGCTACTGATCATAGCTGTCTGCTAGCCACCTGTGTGGCTACCACAGTAAAGACTGGAAGGCTAACATTACCCGAGTTGGTTTTACTGGTTTAAATTTAGACAATATCACACTGCATCACTTCCTCAAAGGTCTCTGGAGCCATTTATAGACTCAAAAGAAGAGAGATTGCTGGTCTTTCTCCAAACAGTAATAATTAATCCTTGCAAGGAAGAACAGACACCGTCTTTGGCATTATTTTGTCTGTTCTGGTCAAACAACACATTCATGAATAATAATTTTTTTTCAAACCGCTCATTGTCCTGAATCAAACCAATAACCGTTGGTTCGTCTGCAACCATCAGGAATTTTCACCGATGGGTCCACTAAAGTGCAGTCACTTATGAAAAGAGAGAAGCCACCTGTGTGGCTACCACAGTAAAGACTGGAAGGCTAACTTTACCTGGTGTAAATTTAGAAAATGTCAGACTGCATCACTTCCTCAAAGGTCTCTGGAGCCATTTATAGACCAGATATCTGTTAAAAAAACAAACGTGTTTGGCTTTTGATCATTATCTTGAGCTAACCTGAAATCAAAATCAAATATGAAAATAATGAACGACTGTTTAAAGTCACAGTAAAGCAGTCTGAGAAGCACATTGTTCTAATATGCTAGGTGTATAAAGCTTCAGTTGTATAGCTCTGCAGCTATTGCTAGCACAGCTCTCCATCTAGGTTAGCATATCCTGGCAGCAGCCGCTCAAACAAAAACCTTCTTGTGATTCATCCCTGTTTATTAATTTCAATGCGTTTTGGCTCAAACTGAAAACTTAATGTTACTCGTTGCGGTTTTTCGTTGGATAGGGCTAATGCTAGTGCTACAAGACTTTGCATACATCATTTATCCAGATTGCATTGCAGCACAATGGCAACATCCATGCGAAAATGTTTTATCATTAAAACAAAACCACTTTCAGTATTTGTGCCAAAACTAATAATTTTTCAAACAAGGCTATTGTTACAAGTAATCGTGGATCCCTTTAACATCAAATTTTTATGGCCACTTTGTGGTTCACACAGCCATGAGGGAGACTGCAAGTAGCATTAATCCCAAGAGCATCTTTGAGTGGATACACTGGACATGAATGAATCTACTTTTCAGTTGTTTTTTTCCCCCATTTGACCGAAGAGCTGAGTCTAACCTCCTGCTGGCAAGCTCTGTGGCCACTGTCCCCGACCACTGCATGTCTGATAACGGCATTGCGCTGGCTGAGTTTTTTACTAATGTCAACAACACAGATGAAATCTGTGAAGTAAATAAAGGAGAGCAACATGGACAGGAGACAGAGCGTACTCTAACGGTGCCTGAAACCTGCCGACGAATCTCCTCTTCTCAGTGGATCATGAGGAGCTCACAAATCTCTCTATCTTGCTAGTGCTGTGCCATGTTTCGCAAATACAAGCAGAGTTGTTTGGGCTTGTTATTTAACACATGAGAAGGCACAATGTTGTGACGTGCTTACACTGCCCTCAAAGTCATCAAATAATTTAGAGTGTCAAGCCAGGTCTGGTGTTCCCACAGCATGCCGGTCAGAGCTGAGGCGATTTTAATGCGGGTCGCTTGCCCAGTCGTTTGACCTGGGTAGACATGCGTCAGTGAGCTGTTCCCACTGCCACTGATTGTTCCTGGGTTTAAACAGGTCTTTCAGGAAATGGGTATTTGTGTCAGCAAACCGTTTCAGATGCAGCTGAACATACTGGTACCAACAATTGTTACTATGGAAAAAGTGATTTGTCTCTTTAGATATTAATCCATAAAATCTTCCCACTGGGGTAACTCTGGGGGGCAGACTCCTTACTTTAAGAACCACTCCCTGATTTAAAGATCAGAACCAGCAGAATGTATTTAACATTAAGGTCTATCAATGACACCAGCTGTTGTTTAAATCGGACAGGTCATTCTGATGCCATTGCTACCATCTCTTTCCTCCACTCTACCCAGAATCAGGCTACATCAGTAATAAACTATCTGTTAGTGCATGCTTGAAAATATGTGGATATTCTTTCTCTGTACCATTTTTAATGTGATGACCACCACATTCTTAACTAACCTCCAAGAGTCTCTAAAATAATTATGTTCTGGATGAATTTTGATTTGGTAATTCAGTCTGTGAACGGGAGATCATTTTCCTAAGAAAAAAAAGTTAAATGTGAAAAGTGGCCGACCTCAGCTTTTAAACCCAACAGTGTCAATTTTGTTTTTATTCCAATCAAGAAAAAGTTTTTTTTCTAAACGAAAAGCTTGCTGCAACGTATAGGGGAGAAGGCCTTACTCTGCTATCCACTTTATTTGATCTCGTTTAATTTCATGTGTGAGTAATAGACTGACGGCATGTGATTCCCTCTCATGTGGGCTTTTATTTCCTCCCCCAGGTTTTAGTGTGGATCTCACTCTGGATCGCCTGAAGCAGAAGGAGGCAACCAAACGCACGCTCTTCCTGTTCAGTCAGAAGCTTCAGTACTCTAAAAATACGACGGTGATCAGCAACAAACTCGCCTGTGAGGAGCAGGACGTCTTTTTAAGGGTGAGAAAGAGTATTAAACCCCAATGAATTTATTTTCTTCAATTTGTGGTCATGAAGTTTTCTAAACACTGCAGAAGGCAATGTAGGTTTATTTCTACAGCTCATTAGAGTTCATCTCTCTTTCCTTGCATCCATGATATTTATAGTGCACTTTAGGTCGCCAATCTCCAAATGCCACAACAAAAGTAAGAAATGAAGTAATGAAAATAACTTAGTTGAAACTCCATAATGCCTTGTCAAGAAGTGCTAAAAAAAAAAGACGCAAAAGTGAGCTTCAGATTAGTAAAAAGTGCTTGGCAGATGGTAAATATTTACATTTTTATTACCTTATCTTTGAATTTGCTCACTTTGGTCATTAAAACAGGATTTTGAAGAAGGCAAACATGCAGACAAAGGCTTACAAACAATATCTGCTGATTACAAAAGCAAAACTGTGCCTTTTACAGTTTTTGTGCGTTTAAACACATTTGCACATTTTAGGAGACGTAAACCTTCTAAAGATCAGGTCAATAGTGTTTCAATAATTTTCGGAGGTGACTTTCTACCATTAGTTTTCTTCTTTTAACCCCAGCCTCCCTTCTCCTCCTCCACTTTGTTCCCAAGGAAATGTAGCTGTTTAACCTTTTATTTGCACAGCTTTTCAAGTGACTGATGCCTTTTTAGGGCAGAGAGAGAGAGTGAGATATTATTACAGAATTATGACATCAATGTTTGGCTACGTAAAGTGCCTTGAATTACTATTCATACTCCTCTGGTTTTACCAAAAGTGGGATATTATTTTTAAAGTTGCAAAAAAGTAGATTTTTTTTTTCTTTTTTAAAAATTGAAAAGTCTCAGATGTTAGCTTTTAGTTCACTCGACTCTCATCAACTATTTATTAAATCATATAACATGTCTTTTAAAGCCCCATGATTCCACTTTTTTATTTTTGCACATATTTATAATCTATTTGCTTTTTACAATGAAAGTTGCAGATAGGAAAGGATGAGGATTCCCTTCATATACTGTTCAATTTTTGTGCAATCTTATGAAAGTATTTCGTCACGCACCATACGGCATGAAATCATTAATCCTTGGCAAAACATCAAGTTCGACGCACTTTGTGCATCACTATTTACTCTTTTGGCCTACATCAATAAGGAACTTTATCTGTGCACCAGATCTGGGAGTGCTGCTAGACATCGAAACAGATTTGACAAAGGAAGGATTTCGAAGCAGTTGTTGCTGGGGAAAGTGACTAATTTAGGATGATCGTTTACAGATATTTGAAGGTTACGTATAATATATCACCTGTATATTACATACCTGCTGCATTAAACAGTCAATTAAAGAAACATAATTAGCTGCATTTTAAATCCAACATCTTCCCAAAGACAACCCAAAACAAGATAAACCCTATAATCTTCAAATAATAAATACAAATTCTGTAGCATGAATATATTTAATTAAGCACAATCTTCCTTAAATTGAAATATATTTAATATTATGCACTTACAAATTGGATAATACAGTTATTTTTCTTTTTGTAAATTAAGATAATCTTTTTCCATCAGCAAATATACATAAATTCTCAAATCAAGGGACAATATAATTACTTTTTGCAGTTCATTGGCTTCAAGCAGTTATAAAGGCTCCCTCGTTTATTGCCATGTAATCTAACAAATGCACCTGTTTGCTGTCAGGATTGATGCACCTTGTTACTGTTTTTATTAATATTATCTACTACATGACTGGTTCAGAAATCAAAAAAGTTTGATACTTTTTTTTATTTTTATTTATAAGGAATACTGTTTGAGAGTCTATCCTGCTACTATTCACAAAATTCTCCCCTTATAAAAGTTGTTTCAGTTTAGTGCTGCAGATGATTCTCCTTATTTATTAGCAGTTTCCATGGTTACTGCTATGATGTTCTGGCGGTTTTTTTTGGAAATGTTTCTCTTTGGATCATAAAAATCCTGCATGTTGAAGTTGAACATCAGTCTTCTCTATTGGATATTAATGTGGTGCATCTCAGGCAGCAGCTGCGTTTCTGTTGGCTGATAGATGTAGCTGGTAGCAGCCGTCACTCCATTAGATTGTCATTTTAAATATCAAAACCTGTCAGATCAGTTCATCACAGTTTATCTCTGAAAAGTCGTCATAGAACATGCTTCACCGTGCGACCAAAGAGTCCATGATTTCCCCAAGGCCCTCGTCTGTCAAATTGTCCCTAAACATATGAATTTCTACTAAAACTGTTCTTATTGATATAAACAAAAACATTGAATATTTCTGCTTTACTTGACTTCCCAGGTTTCTTAAGTCTGAAACTGCAGATCTAATTCCCTTCTCTTTGTCTTCCAGGATGATCGTGAGTTTCGGGATAAGATCACTCCCATCTCCGTGGTGATGGACTACAGTCTGGACTACCAGCTGGCTGCAGATCAAACCGGACTGCTGCCCATTATCAATAACCGGGTGCAGCAAAGCGTCAGCAGGCAGGTAAACTTAACGAGGGTGGGGCAGGGGGTGGGCTTTCTAGAACCTGGACAGAACAGCACATATATGAGCATAGAGCTCCGGTGAAGCTCAGTGTTGGCTGTTAGTAAAGCTGGTTTCATTGGTCGCTTCCTAATTGATTCATTTCAATGTGTAGATAAAAGACTCCAGGTTATTCAGCCTCGAGGCAGATTAGCAGTAAACGGCTGATTTTCATCTTTTCTTAAACCTTTCTAGGGCAAGTTAGCATTTTTGATCACTTGCATACCCCTTACAAATTGATTCCCCCCATCCCTCAGTGAGGTCTAGAAACACAAGATCTATATCCAGCCATTCAACAAAGATACTGCTATATGGCTGCACATCTTATTTTGGCATTTGACTAATTAGATGAGCCCTTGAATGATATATTGCTTACTGTAAATTAAGTAAAAACAAAAAAAAAACGTTATCAAGTTAAGATAAAAATGTAAATGCTCAGTGGAGCAGGGGTAGCACTGCTGCCTTGCAGCAAGAAGGTTTGGGTTTCGATTCCTGGCCTGGGGTCTTTCTGCATGGAGTTTCGCATGTTCTCCCTATGCATGTGTGGGTTCTCTCCGGGTACTCCGGCTTCCTCCCACCACCATGCAAAAACATGACTGTTAGGTTAAATTAAAAGAAAACTCCACCCATATGAATTTTGTGTCATTTGGAAGCCGTTCTGAAGATATTCCGCTAGGTTATATCCATGTAACGTCTTCCTATGGGGGCAGAAGACTTTGAGGCACAAACTAAACTGTTCATAATTTATCATTTATAAAGTTTTCTTTCACTCTCAGAATGTTTTCATGAATTTCTTTTTGTTATTTTTCTTAATATATTCAAGAAGTTTGTATTTCTTATTACACAGACATAAATTTTTCCCATCAAAATATCCATATTTTTTTAATGTTACAAAGGTAATAAAGGTAATAAGGTCTTGTCCTGGATTCCAATAACACTATTGGCTTTAAACTGTGATTTTCAAAGTATTTCACTGAGTGCCCTTTAAAGGGTTAAACAGACCTGTTTTGTTGTCTCCCCCTGTCGTCTTGTGTTTCTCACATCCTGTTCTTGTAACTTTCTGTAAGGCTCACATTCTGCTGGATTGTGGGGATGACAACATCTGTAAACCTGACCTCAGGCTGTCGGTGGAGAGGTTGGTGGAACAGTCAATAAAAGCCATTAACAGACAGATAACAGTTATTAAAAGGTTGGAAGTTTTAAGCTTCTTGTCCTCTGATTGGCTGCAGCGACCGTGAACAGATCTACATCGGCGATGACAACGCTCTGACCCTAAAGGTGACCGCTGAGAATCAGGGCGAAGGGGCCTACGAGGCCGAGCTCTACGTCTACCCCCCTCAGCAGGCCGACTTTACCGGGGTTGTTCGCAGTCAGGTAAACATTTTATCCCTAAATCCACTTCACATTAAAAACAGGACAATTCGCTTTGGATTCCACGCCCTAAATTTAGCATGAAGGAACCTGTTGCTCCTGATCTGGTTTAGTGATAAACTAAACCTTCAGATCGGAACTTATCTTTTCTAGCAAACATTTTGGTCTCTTCTGATCTGCTGACAGGAAGTCAGTAGATAGGAGCAGAGCTGGCTGACCCATGGTTTATTTCAGCAGTTTACTGTCTGATGTTAGGCTTAATTATTTTATCAGTAAACATGTTTTTTAAATAATCAGTTTTTAATTAATATTAATAAAGTGACCATTGAACCATAGAAGCATGGAACAGATAATTCTCCTCCTCTGGTGAAATAAAGCTCTGCTGTTCTTCCTGTGCTTTCTGCAGGCCCTCTCCAGGCTCTCCTGCGCCTACAAGAGGGAGAATGAGACCAAGATGGTGGTGTGTGACCTTGGAAACCCCATGAAGGGAGGCACTAAGGTCAGTAAAGGGGAACTGAAGGTGGCCAACACTTTGCATCTGTAGAATCTAAAACCACAAGTTTACAGAGTAAAATATGAAAAGTGGATCATTTGAAGCTGCAGCTGAGCTTTGTTTTAGTAAAGCCCTTTATCATGTCCCCAAAGGGCTGCTCTTATCACAAATTTCCACAACTGACTGCTTTAAAAGCTTTTCTTAAAATAACCAAAAAAAAACACCAATAGTTATCTGTTTGGTTCTGAACTGCTTCTAATGACTCTGTTGGTCCCGCCTTTGAAATCCAGCTCATTTCCAGACCCACATTCTGTGTAAACACAGCTAAGTCTGTCAGGCTAAGGAAAGATATGCCATGATCCTGAAGTTTTATTTTTTGTTATGTTACAAACACAAACTTATTACGTATTGTCGGGATTATATTAAACAAAGAAACACAAATT